>JAJOOH010010995.1:0-11116 GCA_029582605.1 Solanum gracilifrons | reverse complement strand
TAAAAACTAAGATACATAAAATGAATTATATGACCAAATACATTGCAACTAAAATAATACATTGGGGGCGTGGGGTGGGGGTGGGGGTGGGGAATTGGGGATAGACGATTTATGGAGAAGGTTGAAGGAGGGGCTTGATGAGAGAGAAAGGTATTTGAACTATTAATTTTGATTTTTGAATGTAAAGATAATTAATCAATTCTAATTTTAAGGGTTTTAGTGTATCTAATTATATCTTTTAAAATATATGGTATAAAATATTAAAAGTGGCAATATATGTAATTGTTTGAAAGTAGAGATAATATTAGTATATATGGTATGTATGTATGTCTAATTAGGTAGTTTTTCCTAATTATTTTTCACCTTCAATCTTAAGATTCTGAATTTGAATAAAAAAAATAAAAAAATAAGAGTTCTAGTAAAGGTTAGCAATATCATTTTATTAGTGGATACGAAGACTTAAGAGATTGTTTCCAATAAAATTTGACAATAAAAAAAGAGCAACTTTCACATATATCAAACATAAAAATCATATTTGTATGTTATAACTATAGTTTGTATAATTGCGTTCCATAGCAAATTTTATGTTTGCTATGGAGCTTTTAATTTGTATAATTCGCTACAAATATTCAATTTTATACAAATTGTTCAGTTTTGTATAAATTCATTTATACATTGTAATTTATATAATAAGATCTGTATTTGTATAATTATAAGTGTATAGGACAAAAATACATGTATTTATATAAACATTTTTCTCTCGCTTTATACAAACACAAACGCATTTTATACCGAAATGTATAAAATGACTAATTGTATACCGAATCAGATGGCAAAAAAAGAGATGTTTGCTACGAATTACCATTAAAATAAACTATGGCTATATCATTTAATTTGAATTAATAGTTTGTTATTTCATACAATTTTGTAAAAAAAATCTCACTTTAATATGAATAGTGGAGAGATGTGCCTGAACCAGAGGTCTCAGGTTTGACTTTCGAGCCCTACGTATGAAAAAAATCACGTTGAAATCATACCCTGAATGGACTAATCCAAATTTAATCGAAACTTTAATGGGAACTTCAAATAGGGAGTGAATAAAAAAAAAAGAGTTGAGAGACGTGAAGTATAAGGAAAATTTGAAAGCGCGTAGATGAAAAATGGAGGTTGTTACCGGCTACGTATGGGACCGGTAAACAGAGATGTCCGTATAAACCGTACGACAAGAAAAGCGCCATAATTGTAAATGGGTCTGAGATTCACATTCAGGTAGCCGGTCGTAATCACCTGTACTCAACCTCACGTGTCTAGTTTAATTCCTTTCACCTAATTGGTTCATAAATCTTCAATCAAACTACTCAATGATTTATTTATTTTTTCTTTTTAGGATTTCACTAAAATTTAAATTTGACAATAAAAATACACAATATAGTTGAGCACTATGGCTTATTTATACTTCTTCGGTTCCTTTTTAGTTGTCATATATAATTTATAATTTTCTTTTTTTGAGTCAGACGATATAAACTTAGATTAACATTTTAAAATGCATTTTTTCATCACATTAATATGAAAGAAGATCACAGTTTGTAACATTTTTCATATAGTTTTTGAATATTCTAAATTTTTATTTTAAAATATCGAATTAAGTAATCTAATTTAGCTTCGAAAGTTAATTAAATTGACTTTCGAAAAACGCTACATAACAACTAAAAAGGAACAACAAATGGAGTACGTACTATAAGTTCATTAGTTGTACACGGTTGTTTTGCTAGTATAAGCAAATACTTCTTCTTCTTAATTTATATGACACACTTTCTTTTTTTAGTAATTCTAAAATAATAATAATTTATATTTAATAATAATATAACTTTAAAATACTTATATAAACATCTCAATCTTGTTTTAGTACTATTTTTTTTAAGTTCAATTGCTAATACTTTTTTTTGTTATTATTACAACCAATTAATATCCGGACATTGTGGGACAATAGGATAATTTTTTTAGGAGAAATTTGATTGTCAGAATATGAATTATTTTACAAAAAATACTTTTATAACTTCTAACAACTTACAAACTACCTCTATGTCACGTAAATTAAATACCAAATCCAGGGGGTGGAGATTGAATAATTAAATCAAAATATTATATTTTAATTTATATAATTATTTGATATTTAAATTTTACAAGGCCTATTATTTTGAATTTTCGTTGTATAAGGTCTATTTAAGAGAAGACACTCCATGTCAAAATTGTTGGTTTGGTTTAATTTTCAGATTAATTTACCCATCTAGGAAATGCAAAGGGTTTTTCCTTTGTGAATCTACAAATAAATTTGACGCAACAAAGATAAATAACTAAACAAAACAAAATTTGCTTTTTTAAGGATTAGACAAAAATAGGGAAGAAAAAAAAGTATGAATTATATATATTGCTTCATTTGTCAATTTTACCTGTTTACTGTTCTAAAGTGACATGTAACACTCAGGCACTGAATCAGTATATACATATTATTTCCTCGTTCATTTTTACATATCCACTATTTTAAAAATAAATTTTCACCTTTACTTGTCATATTTAACATATGAAGAAAGGATAATTACTATTTTTTCTATATTTTACCCAGTATTAATTACTTATGTCAATTATCATTTTCTTAATGAGCATGTCAAATCCAAATATAACAAGTAAAAGTAAACGAATAAAGTAATTGTCATTATATAATTTAATTATACGATATGAGTCTTTCACAAAGATAAGTGTGAGTTCAATTTTCATTATTTGCTTTTTTTCCTTTTCTATTTCTTAGGATAAGAATCTTATCCCCGTACTAGAAAAAAGAATCGATTTTGTAGATACTATAAAGCCAAAATTAATTTCGTCAAATAACTTTAAGTTAGAAAGTTATCCTTTGAAAAAAAAAAGGAAAAGAAAATTAAACTCTAATAAGTAAAGATTTTGTTAGGTAAAGCATATTTAATTAAGTTATCTTAACAATCTTTCCTCTTTTAGAAGAGGAAATGAGTCCTGTGCACTTTTAACCGTCATGTTTCGTTTTTCGAAAGTCAATTTAACTAATTTTTAAAGTTAAATTATATTACACTAATTAAATATATTAAACAAAAAAAATAAATATTCAAAAACTATACGAGAAGTACTATAAATTGCATTTTTTTGCCTATCAATATGATAACATAAAATATTAGTCAAAATTTTTATCGTTTGATTCTAAAAAAAGGAAACCATCACAATTAAAGTGGACAAAGAAAGTATTAATTGTCGTAAATAATTAAGTCCACAAAATATCAACAAAAGTCTTAATTAAGGAAGGTGATCATATAAAAATCCCTTTCGAGTTGATTAACATTTATGGCAGGTGATTCAAAATGAATCTTAATTATGAATCTTCAAAACATTAATTTTTCTTTAAGGATGGTTTTAGTCAAATAAAGAAGCTGCTCTTTTTTAATTAAAAAAATATATAAAGACGGTTATGTTCGGTAGAAAAATATTTTCCAATGTTCCTACCTTCGATTGATAAAAAAAATGGAAAATATTTTTTCTAAGAAAATAAGTTCTTGAAAATTGAAAAAAAAGTGTCTTTCCCTAGTAGAAGTAGAAAACCACGTTAATTAAACAAGTAGCATTCTACCTTGATTGTGTCATCACTCGTATATTCACATGTCTGCTTTATTTAACTAATTCGAAGCTATTTTATTCTTATAAAACAAATACTAATTTGATAACGTTTTTCTAGGATATGTAGTACTGGACATACATTTAAATATTTAATATACATTTCTAGCAAAATAATAAACATAAGTATTATTTATTTTAAACAAACTTCAATATGACGTGACTCTCTTTTAAAGTTCCAATTTCTGTGATCCAATTTTGTCAAGAACGCCAAATCCAAACAGAATTTTGAGTAGGACACGTTACCTATCTTATCAAACTATCATCTTGAAAGTTTCATAATCAATTATTAAAATTGTCACTATATTATTTTAGAGAGTTTTTTTTATTTTTTTATTTTTTATATCTTATTAATTTATTTTGAATCATTTAGATGTCGTCATTTTTCGTGCGTTAACGTTTATTATACACTTTATAGCATTTTATAATGCCCCTTATCCCTTCTTTCTATAGTTTCTCCTTCATAATATCACTATATTATTCTTTGAAACAAAATGAAAATAAGTTGACAAAATACAATCTATATATATGTATTTGTAAATAACTTGTAAGCACAAGGACGTATGGATATGTAAAAACTAATATACCAAAATATTATAATTGAGGTTCTAATCAGGATAATATGGCACAAAACATAGTTAAGCGTTTCGCCTCAGTTCTGCGCTTTCTAAAGGACCTTAGAGCTTTTTGAGCAAATTTTCGCAACACTGATGGAAACAAGTCCATCTGTTCTATTTCCTGTATGTTTGTCAAATCACTTTGTCCATGCTCAGACTTCAGTTCAGTTTATGCTATTTTTATCTAAAGATGTATAGAAACATGTTTTTGGAGTATTGATTTACAATAGAACTAGAGATCAAAAACTAAGGTAAAAGAAGGGATATAAGGACTTGTATAGATAATTACACAAAGCTCGAAAACTTCTGTCAATTCTGTTGCAGCCACTCCTGAATTGCAGAACGGAGAGCATGGTTAGGAACAAGGTTCTTATGGGACAGCGTGAGGTTTGTCATGGGGGAGGTCTCATGCCCGCTGTCCAACCATCCTCTTAATGCTTCTGCTTCGTATGTGAAGCCATCCGCTGCTACTACAGGATCTTGCATGATTTCCTGTTGTAGTGAAACACATGAACCACAAGAAATGATTAAAATGGATGCTTTCTGAAAGGAAAGAACAAAGAAAACACATAGACTATCTTGACTTCCCTTACTTCACCGAGTTGGATGATAAACTGGAAACCAAAACACAAACTTGCATGGGTTATAATCTTGCAGAACTGAGAATCGACAGTAAGAGATGCTGGTTTCTAGTCAAATGTGGTGGTTGGGGGTTCGGGAGAGTGAGGATGCTAATTCCACCAGAACTATCTGACAACTAGAGCATTTAACTCTTCTAACCGTGTATAATGACTGCTCAGTTCAAACTGTGTGGAACTTATAATGAATTGACTGCTAGATTTAAAACAAGCAATATACTAACCTGAAATATGGGACAAATAAAATAGGATGGGATGTCACAATGCTCTTCGGAATCCATTCTAAAAGATGATGCCCCACATGAAGCCCTCATTGGTTCAAGCACCTTCCACACCTCTGAAGAAAGTTCAGGCCGGCACCTACTGTTCTTTTCACAACAACTCATAGCTAAGTGAGCCAATTGTTTGGCTTGCACAAATGGCCAGTCTCCAGCAGTTGGATCCAGCAAATTTTTCAAATTTCCTTTATCCAGTGCATATTGGATTTCATTTTTTATCCCCAATGCAGATCTTCCAGTTAACAACCTGAGTAATATAATCCCAAATGAATAGACATCGGACTTTCGAGTAAGCTCTCCTGTTTCGAGGAATTCAGGGTCCATGTATGCGAATGTGCCTTTTGGGTCAGTTCTGTAACAAAGTGTAGTACTATTTTCTGAAAAGTCATCTTCTGAGAGAACTCGACAAATTCCAAAGTCACTAAGCTTGCTCACAAAGTTCGCATCAAGTAAAACATTTGCTGGTTTTAGATCACCATGAATTATGCCCCGAGCAGTGCAGGAATGGAGGAAGATGAGAGCACAACAAAGCTCTGCTGCTACACGGATTCGAGTTTGCCACGACAGTGGAGGCGTGTTATCTTTGCAGGTAAGACGATCTTCTAGGCTTCCGTTGGGAAGATACTCATATACAAGAGTCCATGCTTCTGGACATGCTCCTATAAGAGTGACAACATTTGGATGCCTCAACTTGCTTAAAATATTAACCTATCGCATACCAACAAAATATCATGAATTGTCAGAAAGATATCTGTGGTAAAGAAATAAAACTTTATGTTTCATATGATTAAGAGAGAAGCATAGTATACAAAGCAAATATACGAAGGTAAGTAGAACAGAAAACGGACTGAAAAAACACACTAGCATGCATCAAATTGAATAGGCGTGTTTACCACTGAGCATGGAAGATATCAGATGTACTGACACTACTCAAGGTTTATGTGTAAACCAAGCCTTACAAGGTAATACATTCTAGCAAAACAGACAAGATGACTAGCTTTTAGATATTTCGACATGCAGAATTATCTCAAGATGGGATCACTAAAAGTTTCCCTTCCAAGATAAACCTATTGGTCCAACCAAATTTTTAGCAGATAATCTACCATCTTAGTGGAGATTTGTGGGAGAGACCTTCTTCAGAGATGAAAGGATTGTTCTCGTTTAGTGAGTGGGAAATGGCGATGAACTAAGTGTAGCCACAATATATTGAATATGATACTTTTTAAGATCAAACAATTCCCTCGAATCGAATATGATTGTATCTGTGATAACATCTACTATACCAAATAAACATGAAAGCACGCTTACTTTCCACTATACCCATTTGTGATACCACCATCAGCAGATATCATACCAAACTAAGTATTTCTGTGTTTAGTTGTTTTACCTCCCAAAACAGGGATATTAAGTAGAATATGCACAAAACAGGGTATACAATTGAGAGGGAAAATATCAAGACCCAAAAGAAATAGAAATTACACAACAATTCAGGAGATGACACACATTTTAGCTTCTATGGACAGATACAGATTTAGCAAAACACAATGAATCTGACCTCCTGTTGGAACTCTGACGGCCCTTGCAAGGTATGAGGGTGCAGCATCTTTACTGCCACTTGAGTGTGGCGAAGGAGGCCTCTATAAATGCATCCATAACCACCTTCTCCAATCTTCAAGGCTGGGTCGAAAGTCCGAGTAGCTTCTTCAATTTCATGAAAATAAAATTCAGCAAATAGTGAAGATGCAGATGTAAATGAAGACCCGTCTGAGTGCTGTTCCCTCAGTGCCTCTGCTGATTTGAGTGCATCATCACGCTCCACCTCCAATTCATCTCTCTCCTTCCTGTACTTCTGCAAAAGGTCGACAGCAGAGAACATTTTCTGTTCCAACTCTTGTACCTGAGTGTCAGAATCTAAGAGTTGACCCTCCAGTGAAGAGTTCTGTGCTTGAGCTGCTTGCAGATCTCTCAGAAGTTTGTTTAGCTGTGCTTTCATCTGATCAGCTTTTTCTCTGTCTTTTGCAAGTGCTTCCTCTATTTCTCTCCTCCGTCTCAACTCATCAGCATAGAATGTTTCTGATGCTTTTGCCTGAAACAAAACTATCAGAATAAGAATCTCAGATCCTCCATCATTCCCACTTCCCTAGGAGAGTCACATACTTGAAAGAACAATCTCCTTCTCAAAAAATGGCAGCCTAGGTCTAACCGTTTATATCTCAATCAAATTAAGCTTCTCATAAATCAAGCAACGGATGGAAACTTGGCATAAAGGAGTAATAGTTGCAAACAACTGAGAGAACCAAATTGTAGTACCATAACATTCAGTTAAAAGATTTGAAGTAAAATATAAAATGAATAAATTACCCTTCGTCTAGCCTCAATTGCATCCTTTTCCGCTTTCCTACGCTTGATTGATTCTTCAAAAGCTTCCCGCCTAGCGGTTTCTGCTTCTGCAACATGTTGCTCATATCTATCATAGAGTTCATCGTTCATGCTTCCAGCTAGCTCATTATTCACCCTCTCTGCCTGTATCCCCAGAATCATCCAAAATTTAAAAAGCATATTAATTCTAATTCTTCAAACAGAAATAGCCCATTTCATTAGGAAGCAAGAAATGAAGGAACTGCTTGTGATTTAGCAATTTAAAGAGACAAAAGAAATAACATGATTTACTTACTATACTTGGAGCAGACGATTGATGAGGACCGAAATTGAAATAGCGCAGTCCGGATGGATCGAATGCAGTCTCGTTCCTTTCAGTCTTTGCAAAGGAATCATCAACCATTTCAACAGATGAACTTGATGAAAAACGTGAAGCCACTGAGGAACTTATTCGCGGTATGCCATCCCAGCTATCAGCACTTCTATCTGAACTCATGAATGGAAAATTAGCCTGTAAAGTCCCACCAGAGGGAAGTCCAGATAAGATTATCCCGTGATTGTCAGAAGCAACTCTGGGATATTCTGTAAAAGCCCCCCTGAGCTTTACTTGTTCGCTGTAACCTTCTGTCACAGATCCTGATCTCACAACAATATCATTAACTGGATTTGCTGGAATTGACGGTGACACACTGTCTGTATTAAGTCTCTCTGACTTACTTTCTCTGCATGACATAATGTAGTCACCATTTAGAGTTCCCCATGTTTTCTAAGTGACATAAGAGAATGAACCCCACCCTGTCCCAACGGTTCACGCATCCCAATCCAAAAGGAGGTCAATCTCAGGGGAGAAACGGCAGAAACAGAAATCCGTAGGAAAATGATATTTACAAAACAACCCAGAATATTGTACAAGATATCCCTACTTTTTTTTTTTATGACAATAAAGTTATCCCTACTTGTCCACCCAAATATCATCCAAAACAAAGTTTCAAGATAGATTCAAGAATGAAAGGTCGCGTACCTTGTATAAATGAGGTTCCCTTTGCATACAAACCAGATGCAACAGAATGTGGGTGCTTGTAACCGTACATAGATGGCTTTCTTCGACCTAAGGTCAGACATTTTCCTGAAATTTCATTATAAGAGCTCAATTCTCAGCTTGGTACGTTACGCAACAAATTGAATTAGATTTATCTGTCACCTTCCCCCCCAAAAAAAGGAAAGAGGCAATAAATTCTCAGACTTGATTTATTTGTTAAGGTAAAAAAAGTTTGAGGTGTCCTGTTGGAAATTTCCTTTCCTTGTCCACGTGGTTTTAAGTTTCCGTTTTCCTTTGGGATTTTTGTCTTTGAGTGATAGGAGGGGTGGGGGGTGGATGGGGCTGATGGACCTCTTGGTTGAAACGAATTACTATAGATCCAACAAACAAAGTAAAGAGTACTAATATAAATATTGTGAATAGCATAGTATTGTCCGATTCATATCTGGTAAGTATTTAGATGCACAGAGGAAGACTGAATCAAAATAGTGATGGGCCAAGAAGTGAATGATAGTCAATTTAATCTGCCAGTGCTCAAGAATAGGATAGGAGTTGGAAAAAGAAAAAAGGGTAAACCAGAAGATCAGGGGCAAACAAATTAAATGAACTAAGACACCATAGACCATAACAATCTTGCAGAATGGGACGGGATGCACTAAGACACCTTTGGTAATGCATGAAAACAATATTTCATTTTCAACTTGCATTAATCATTCGAGCGGTCCATTAACTCCCATGCACTAAGAAACTTAAACACACAGAACTACAAGAAACCTTAGGTTGACTCCAAGTACGTTTCCTTCACAGCTCACAGACCTTTCTTAGATAATACATCCATCAAATGAAGCTTATCAAAAAGAAAGAGATCAGTATTTTTAACATGAGCGACTTAACAACAATGCCTACAAAATAGGACTACAGGGGATGACAGGGGGCCCAAAATATAATTGGAATTACTTTTGGAAGAGTGACATTCCTACAAAAGTAAAGTGTTTCACCTTGTTAGTGATAAAGAGAGCATGTTTAACAGAAGAAATTCTACAGAAGACAGGCAGGCAGCTGGTCCCTAGGTGTTTTTTGTGCAACTTGACAGGGGAAACAAATAACCATCTCTTCCTGCATGGTAAGTTTGCTGCTCAAATTTGGAACCTGTTTCTCAACATCACAAGCATGAACTGGACAATGCCAGAACATACATCAGATTTGTTGAGCTGCTGGATTAGGAGAGGAAGCAGTAAGAGTCAAAAGAGATGGTGAAAGCTAATACCATCATGTGTATGGTGGTCAGTTTGGAAAGAAAGAAATGGAAGATGTTTTGAAGATAGATCCAATTCCATCCACAAAGTTAAATGGAATTGTATAGTATCTCTACTTTTTTGGTGTAAACAACTTTGTATAGATGATATAGATCAGATTATAGATTTGATAGGAAATCTGTAATTATCTCTTTTTGGAGGTAGCCAACATACCCTTAATGCTGAAGAATTCAACTTTACCAGTTTCAAAATAAAATAAAATACATGAGCGACTTAAGTGGATTTTTTTTCAAATATTCTACCAACTTCCAGAGGCGGATCCAAATTTAAATATAATGGTTCAACTTCTAAGATTCTTAGCATTGAACTCATTGTACTGATAAAATTTTGGGTTTGTGTCTGTTGAAGTGTGTGACCATCTCATCTAAAAGCTTAAACAAGGTATCAGAGCAGGCAAAGGTCCAAAGATTGAATCTCAACGCCACCCATATCAAAAAGAATTTCCACGTGCTTAACTCATGAAAAAAATCAGGCCCGCACGTGAGGGGGCGTGTTGAGAATATAATTAAATAATAAAAGTGTGCTCTCTCTAACAACTGAAACTTTAGATGAGATGGTCACACACTTCAACAACATCCAATAGTTGTTGAGATTTTATTAGGGTTTTACACATACATCTATATTCCACATCGGTCTCTCTACCTTCCAAAGTAGGGGTAAGGTTTGCATACACACTACCCTCCCCAGACCACACTTGTGGTATTACACTCTATGTTGCTCGGATTCTTCAAAAATGCCAACGGGTGCGTGTCGGATTCGCCAAAAGTAGTGTATTTTTGAAGAATCCGAGACGGGTGCGGCATCAAAAGTGAAGAGTCCGCGCAACTAAGAATTTACACTGGGTTGTTGTTGTACCTATACTCTGCGTCAAAAGTTATGGGTATAAACCCAAAGCCAAAAAGCTACATCCACCACTAATGACTTCAACTTTATAATGCTAGTATTTCTGTATTTGAAGTGAAAACTAGAACTTGGAAGGATGAAACTAAGAAGCCAGCTAATCAACTAGATACACATGATGGACGAGGGAGGAGATGGGAGACGGGACCTTTCAAATCATTTCTTTATTGTTTTGTCGCTTGAATTCTTAAACCAAACAAGAGTACCGAGATATTCACTCTATACTTTTCGACAGTGACATTCAAGTAACAGAAAA
>JAJOOH010010994.1:0-13335 GCA_029582605.1 Solanum gracilifrons | reverse complement strand
CCCCCACACACACACGCAAACACCCTTCCTTTTTTCCTTTCTTAACCTTTTTTTTGGTGTGTGTGTGTCTGATTTTCTTCAGCTGTCACCTTTCGCAACAATGTTTAATTCCCTCTTCACGTGGATATCATCATCGTCCTTGGCATTTATATATGGGCATGATGAAAACAATAATGAGGAGTATTTGTCTATCAATGGAAGAGAATATCCTCACAAAATTGTGTTGTCTGATGGCCGGTCAACTGAGATCAAGCAGACTCTAGCTGGCTGTCTTGCTCGAGCATTGCCGGGATTGGTTGCTGACCTTAGGCTGCCAGTACCAATATCAACTTTAGAGCAAGGAATGGTATGATTGCATTTTAAGATATTACTTTCCCCTTCCCAAAGCTTTTTTAGCACAACTGTGGAAGTTGTCAAGTCAATGACTTCTGCATGCTGTCAAGAGACATTAAGTAGTTGCCTTTTTTTGTGCAGTTAGGAATCAATTTTAATTTCTTTTGTTTTGATTTTGTATTTGGAAGCAATTTTAATCTCATGGTTTTGTTTTGGTTTAGGATTTCATTTCCCAGTAGGAGATAACTTTTAATATGCTATTAAATGTTGTCAGTACTGTGCATTGCATGAAGTTGCAGAATACAAGAGGCTTGTAAAGGATTGTCTAGACTACCTGAAAGTCTAAATTTATGGTTCTCTCTTTTCACTCAGCCTCAAACAATCGACATTTTGTGATGGGGGTTGGGGTCCTTGGGGAGGAAGTCAGTACAAGTACCACCTATAATTATGATGGAATGATTCTGCCAAGCATTGTGTAGTTGGCTGGGGGAGGTGATGGGATGGCATTTTGTTTTCTAAGACTCTTGAAGTTGCTCACGGTTTGCTACCATATGTAGTTCAATTTCATGGTTTTTACTTAATTCTTAAGTTAAGAGAAGAAATAAGCTTGTTTAGCGCCATTATACTTACAAATGAGGTTTGTGTGCATTTTCAAAAGCTAGAGGAGGTTCTTTGATGTACTTAGAACCATCTACTGAGATTTCCATTGGTGTGTTGGCTGTGATGGTGTAGTTAGGTAGATGAGGGTGTTTGTGGTTTAAGGATATCATTGCATGTCATGACTAATCAGTAATCATCATCTGTGAGGATGACTCTTCTTCGTTTGACATGTGCAGGTTCTCCTCTTAAATACAATGTCTTTTGTGGATCCACTCCCTGCATTCCGAATGAAGCAGTGGCAACTTATTGTACTTCTGTTTCTTGATGCTCTCTCTGTATGTAGGATACCCACACTGACTCCATATATGACAGGGAGAAGGACTTTGCTTCCAAAGGTAGAATTTTGGGATCATAAGCTTCTATGTTCTCATGCAATTTTCTTTCCTTTATCTCACTCTTAACATTTGTTCTCAGGAATCCCTTCCATCCCCTCCCAGGTCTAGTTAGTTCTTTTAAATCTTCACTAGATTTGCCACCTTCCAGAATTATATTGGACATAGATGCCTATATTTTGATGGTAGCAGTTTTCACTAACTCGAGCTTGAATATTTTGTTAAATGCAATTTATTTGGGCACTAAGCCTTTATATGTGATAGACATTACTTTTTCAGTTCTTTTTTCATGTTACTTAGAAAGGACCAACTGTTCTTTAGATGTTGACTATATTGTTTCCAAAGAAAAGAATTGAAACATGTTCTTTAGAGTGTGATTATGGCCTAACTGTTCTTTGGAGTTTTTGTTGTCCCATCTTCTAGAGAACTACAGTTCCAAAACATATTCCAATCATTTCCCCTGTTGCTTCTTCTAGGAATGCGATCATCTTTGTTTTTAAGCCTCGGGGCTTTGGTCTAGTGATAAGAGTACAACGCGAGATGTGTGAGTTTCAACCTTGTAGTTTGATATTTAAGTGGAGAAGATTAGATGGACGGGCTCAGTTTCCGCCAAGTTTCAAACCATGTGCTGTTGAACCTTGGGGATTTTGATGAAGTCTTCTTTTTTTTGAAAAATTGTTTCTTGTTTTATTTATTACTCTCAAGTTTGCAAGGCAACAGGGAAACTCAACCACCTTCTTTCTTGTTTCTTCGGTATGCAATTTACTCCTCCTCTTAAATGAAACCATTATGATGGGAGATGGGATGTACTATTGAAATTCCAAGAAGATGCAGGACTATGTCGTCCTCGTATGGAAGAGAAACCAAAAGACCAAGGAAGAGATTTGATGCAAAAATGTGGAGCTTGGGTTGGATGAACTTCTAAATTCCATTACATGTGTTTATAGTCAAATATAACCCGATTACTTATACTGGAAGAAAATGAAATGATTATGTATTTTAAGTGAAAGGCATATAATAACAGCAGTTTCAAAATGGCCACCTGTAGGTAGGGAAAAGAAAAGCTAATTACATGGTAGACTTGCCGTTTTGTACCCTCCAGCTTGCCAGAAAACATTACTAAGAATACGCTAATATGTATTCCTTCCTTCGGGTAGTGAACAAAGTTGTTTGATGAGTTTGCATTGAAGTTGTATTGTTGTCAACAATAAAATAGAAAGTTGTGGTGTTGTCTTGTGGCTGGCTTTTACTGAGAAGTTGATTGTATTATAGTTGTTCTAGCTTAGCTGCTCTTGTTCATCAAGCTGAAAACTGAAAGATTAGGGAGGTGCGCTAATAACCTCCAACAATAAATGTCTCTTTTTCCATTTTGCAAGTGACTTGTGGATTGATACACTTGTTCTGCTTATAGTTGAACTTGGTTTTGTGGCATTTTCATGAGGCATATGGCACCTCCTGAGGTTCAGTTGAATGCTATAAGCTTAACAGAGCAAGCTGTCCAAAACTCCACTTGATATCATTTGCCAACCTTTCACAGATTCGCTAACAGGCATGCAGTAGTAGTAATTATACGTGAGCAAACATGGTTCAAAATGTTTTTGTTGAAAATCAAGATAACCTGATTTCATTTGCTACCCTTCCGCAGATTAACTAGAATCCAGGATAATAGTTATACTCGAGCATACATGGTTGACAAATGTTTTTATGTGAAAATTGAGTGAATTAACAGTATTATGTGTCTAGATTCATTGAAGTAAAGTAAGAGAAGATTAGTGAATATTTCAAAATATTCCCTTTGATACTGCAGGATATATTTTTACATAGTAGTGGATGGAGTGTTTGCCTACGTTGTTAGGATTGAAGATATGACTATTTATCATATCGGGACGTAACCTAAAATTCATCTATAATGGGGCTTTTCTAGTACATTATTGCACTGACGTATTTTCTTTTTATTTTTTCCTAGTTTTCCAGCATAAGACGTTAATAGTTTCTTGACTCAAAGAGGCCAGGTGGACTGAGATCTCCTTTTGTTCCCTTTGGCTAAACAGGTGCTTGATGGTGCTCAGATAAGCACAACGGAATATGAGATCATGAAAGATCTAATCATTCCACTAGGTCGAGTGCCTCAGTTCTCAATGCAAAGTGGAGGCTAGTTTGACATGAAATAGCTGTTGTGGACCCTCTCCTATAAACCTTCATGGTAGATAGAGGAGGTGAAAATAAACTTGAAAGTGTGTACATACCGCCAAATTATATATGCTTGTTGCAACTTCTCTTCATATCTGCTTATGTTATAGAAATGCTATGTTGTCAAGACACTGATGATTGGTGAAAAGTGTGAAGTATTTATTCCATTTCCCTCTGCCTTTTTAAAAAAAATTATGACAGCTATCATTCGTGTAGAGTAAATTAGTTCTTTTTAACCATGGCATTTTACTTTTTAACTTGTGATTTGTAGTATTCTATGAAGTCTTTATATGCACAAATTTTGTTACTCTAAATTAAGAAATTGATGTCCGAATTTGTATTGGAAATTCTAAATGCTTAAGTAGTCATCATAGAACTAGGTCATTGGTTTAAGATATAGTAGCAAATATGTTAGCTTTGATTGGAAGTGTGCTACTAGTTTGACTGTTGTCATTTCATTGTATTGTCGTTAAAATAACTGATCAGAGTACAATTTACAAGCTTTAATGAGTTTTTCTGTGTAACAGGAACTGCATTGAGCTGTTGCTTAATGCAATTTACAGCAAGTTCTCTAATCCTGGTAGGAGTTGATTTTGCCACCTTCCCACCAGCAAGATATCTTCATCCTATCATTATATCCTCTTGTTGGAACATTGTTTAGTTTGGCAAGGTCTGATATCTCATGTTTACTGCTGTGATCTCTCTTATATTAGGGACCAGTGATATGGAAACTGTGATTCCACTTTTTTTAGTGTGAAAATTTGGTCAATCATTCTTACCTACTTTGTGCAGTCGTGTAAAAATTCTTAATATGTTTTGTGATTTGTGAATATAACTATAAAAAGAAACTACTATTTTTCTGTGAGTTTTAAATCCAAAATGTTTATGGCTCCAAATATTCTCTGATCTCTTTGGAGCGTTAAGGCATGAACTGTACCATTCTGTAAATTTGTGCCTCCTGAGACTTTCCTTTTGCACTCTTGATCAACCACTGTAAATGTTGCTTCCATGTGTCCCCAACATCAGTCATGTGCATGCTAGCATCTTTGAGTCCACACTTGCTTTGTAAATTTTTACCCTGGACAAACAAGTGATCTGTGGTCTCCTGCTCACTCTGTCACAGAGTACACATTGCCAAACATGAGGTATTTCTATGGCTATGGAGAATTAGACAGTATCCATGCTAATTTTGTTAAAGGGATTGGTGCTTTTTAGAATGACAACTCTTATAGTACTCATCCATGATGATTGATTTTCTTTCTTAACCTTCAGAATGTTTTTCCATTGATGCCTTGAGTAGTTTAAGTTGATTTGATCTGCTTTTAAGTTAATCCGAATACATTTTGAATCCTTAAAATAAGCAAAATGTTAGGAAAGGAGAGGGTGAGAAGTAAAGGGGAATGGTTTTACTGATAGGAGATATAGGATTTGTTCAGTGTGAAGGAAAATAAGTGAGCTTCTTATTAGTTCGAGAGCTAAAAGCTCTTGATGTGGGGGAGTCGGTCCTGTTTGAGTCTATCTAGTGTTTCATAGATAAGCAAAAAATATTATCCTAAAAACATTTATATATGGGAGGAGGGGGTGGAGGTTAAGATGAGGTGTGTTGGAGGGTATTAGTGGAAATTGTTCTTCTTATGATTATATTCCTTTTATTTAAAAAAAAAAAAACATTTTTCAAAATATGTGATCAATTGATGAGCATAGATAAATTGGAAAAAAAAATGTTTTTCCTGCTTATCGAACACATTTTAATCAACAAAATATTTGTTTGCACTTGTTCACTTTAGAGTTTGACAGTATTTTCAATCAAATAGATTGTAAATTTATAAGATATCTTATCATCTTATATCATGAACCAAAGTAGGCTGAATTGGTTAATGCCATGACAAAGTGGACCAGTTGACATATCTATAATTGTTGATTCATTTTAATAATGTACAGATTTTGACTGTGTAATCATTTCTTGAACGTGGATAATTCAGACAAGCCAGCTAAGCACTGTTTTGATTAGAATAGAAATATATATATATATTAATAATAATGAAATTATTTAGACAAGTTAGCTGTTTTTAATACATGGACATTGGAGAACAATTTGTTACTAATTATTCTAAGTCCACATTATGATCCATCTGTCACATTCTTACTGTTTCTCTGTGTAATCATAAATCGACCCTTTATTTATGTACTCTTTTTATTGTAATTTGATTTTGTGCAGAATTTAAAAAATACAAAGAGATTTTGCAAAATTTATCTTTTTAGGATTGATCAAAATATATTCGCATTCTAAGTAAATAATGTTAGTAATCTCTGCCTCAAGTTATGTGAATTTTTTGAAAAAACAGACAAACAAGACTTCTCAATAAAATATGAACCTTCATTAATTTTAGGGAAAAGGGTCAAAAATGCCCTAGTAAAATGAATAAAAATGTCATCCGTTTATGGTTTAGTTCAAAAATATTTTTGTTGTCTATATCTTGGCAAAAATTTGTTATTTAATGGGTAAAAAATGCTATTTTTCAAATTTTATTTTCTTTTTTAACACATTTTTTTTTCCTAATAATACTCTATAAAATTAGCAAATGTTTATCCTATTTCAATTCATTAAAAAATAAAATAAAAAATTCTTATTTTCTTATAATTATTTTTTATCATTACATAAATAAAAATTATGATGGATTTACTATTATCTTATATATATGACATATATTATCCGCCGAAAGGGTACATGGAGTTATTCTATTTTAATTGATAAAATGAGATTAAGAAGAAAAAAATTATTTCCTACATTTTTATTTGTTAAAGTGATTTTAAAAGAAAGAAAATTAGAATAGAGTTCTTTAATAATATTTTTATTTGTTTATGTGTAGTTGTGTACATATACGCGTTCATTAATTTTTCATAAATGAAGTTGTTATTTAAATGAGTAGTTAGGTAGTCTTCTTAAATTTAGTGTGTACGACCAAACTAATACCTTAAAAATTCATTCAAGTTAAAATTACTGAAATACACATCTTATATTTTTTTAATTTCTAATATTTCTTTTTATTTTAAATTTTTTTAAAAATTCCTTATTTCTCTCCTAATTCTAAATTATTTTATAATGTATCCGAGCTAGTTTTTAATGTATCCGAGCTACATATTATGTATCCGATTTATTTTATAATGTATCTGAACTAGTTTTTAATGTATCTGAGCTACATATTATGTATCCGATTTATCTTTTTCAGGGATTAATGTAATTACAAACTAAATAGGGATAGATTGTAATTTCATATTAAAACTATGTGATTCCTAAAATTTATACTTAAGTTAATAGTAGTACTTTCTGTTTTAGTATTAAAAAAAATCACACTATCCTTTGATATTAAATAATTAAAATAAAATAGTAATCAAATTTAAAGTTTTAAAGTATTATTAATAAAATTAATTTAATACAGTAAAATTTTAATTTTTAGTTTAGAGATAGATGATATTGGGAAATGAATGAAGCCTATTTTCTCACCAATTACTAAAAGGTCAACAAAGTGATTAAAAGTGGCGACTTTCCCCAAAGTTTTACTTAATTCAATGAGCACATCACAATAAATGAGAATAATAAGTTAATGATAGTGATATAATTAAGTTAACCAAAGTATAATTCCGTATAAAATCGTTGGAACCAACAGTAACATAAGAGTGAAAATCGTTAGTGGAGTGTGAGGATAATAAGAGGGTACACATATCTTTATTCGTATCTTGAGAGGTATGAAGATTATTTCAAAAGACTTTTGATTAGAAAAATAACATATTAAAATAGAAAGAAAGAAAACAAAGTCACAAATTCATGACCAAATATTATGATTTTTTTTTATTATAACTAAATAGTGTGATGATTAAAGTACAAGAAATAGTATAAAATATGTGGATCTGTTCGTAAACTGAATGTACTCAATTAGAAGCAAAGAAAAAGAATAGAAAAGTGTTTACATTCATTCTCATTATTGTGTTAATCAATAACATGTATGATGGAGCTACATATGTAGATACAACTCTCATCTAGAATCTTCTATTCACTAACTAACTATATGATGATTAGTTATAACTAACTAATTTGTAAATGACTACAATGCCCTTCTTATTCTCTAACAGACTTTTAACAACTTTAACTAGCTTCTAATTTGAGACACCTCATCTTCATACTTCAACACTCCCCTTCAAGCTGGGGTGGGGGGTGGGTGGGGCAAAAATGTTCAATACTTCAAGCTTGGATAAAAGATGATTGTGTTGTAACCTGGACAGTCCCTTGGTCAAGACCTCAGCATGTTGTTCCTTAGTATGAATATAATCCATATTGATCAACCTTTGTTGTAATTTCTCTCTTATGAAGTGACAATCAATCTTAATGTGCTTTGTTCTTTCATGATAGACTGAATTTGCTATTATTTGAATAACAATTGTACTATCACTGCATATCTGAGTTGGAAGCTGAACTTTAACGCCTACTTCTTTCATTAAGCGAAATAACCATACTCGTTCTGAAATAGTTGCAACCATGCTTTGAATCTTTCAACCTCACCAGGCTAAATTTGTATTTCACCTTGTATATCCACCTACAACCAATAGGTTTCTTGCCTGGTGGTAAATCAGAAATCACCCAAGTATTATTGCTTTCCAAATCCTATATCTCAGTCTGCATGACATCTACTCACCTATGATCCTTGACAGCCTCAGAAAAAGTGGTAGGTTCTTTGAGAGTAGAAGTGGCAGCAATATAACACTGATAAGCAGGTGATGAGTGGTCAATACTCATGTGCTGCTCTAAGGGGGTATTTCACATCCTTGGTAGCAGTCATAGAAACAAAATATTTCAACCAAAATGGAGGATTTTTAGTCCTAGCAGATTTTCTAGGAGCTGTGACTGTAGTATCTGGAAAGGAAGCAGCAACAAAAGTAGATTCTTCTAAGAAGTCCTCTTCTGTTTCTACATCTGCACCATCCTGCTCATTGGAAGTAGTATTCTCCATAATAGATGCCTCTGTAGAAGAGGTTTTGGAGATTAGAGAGTCTGGATGATGTAGTAACATATTTGGAATAGTCAAGGGATCCATAAATGTAGGAAGATGAATTGAGTCTTCCATTGTTGAGAAAGGAAATATGTCTTCTCTGAAGAGCACATCTCTGCTAGTGAAAAAAGAACCACTGGTCAAATCCAATAATAGATACCCTTTTTGTATATCTGAGTACCCCATGTGAACTGCTAATCTTGACATTGGCATCATCTTATCATGTTCAGTCAGTCAGGCTCTTAGCGAAGCATAAACAACCTATTATCCTTAGATGAACTAACTTTGGTAATCTCCCATATAGTCTCTTACAAGGTGTTTGAAAGCTAATTGCACTACTAGGTAACCTATTTATTATGTAAGTTACAACTAACACACAATATCCCCAATACTTCAAAGGTAATTTTGCTTGAAACCTTAGGGCCCTAGTCACCTCAAGTAAGTGTCTATGTTTCATCTCAGCTACCCTATTTTGCTGAGAAGTGTAAGGACAAGCCTTTGGTGTATAATCCCCCTTTCTTTAAACATATGAGCACACACTGAGTTAACAAACTTTGTGCCATTATAAGTTCTGAGCACCTTTACAACCTTATTAAACTGAGTTTCAACATATTGTAAGAAAATTTGCAATGCCACACACATATCAGACTTGAGTTTAAGTAGAAATAGCTAAGACATTCTTGAAAAATCATCCACTATTGTGAGAAAGTACTTGCTGCCATCAATAGTTGGAGTGTTATAAGGACCTCACATATCAACATAAATCAAATCAAAACATGAACTACTTCTGATACTGCTAGTAGGAAAACTACTTCTTGCTTGTTTGGCATATGAACACACTAGACACTTAAAGAGTTTACACATGCTTTGCTTATTTATAGAGAAAATCCTAGCTAGTACTGCAGGAGACACATGCCCCAATCTATTGTGCCATATCTCTATATCTGATTTCTGAACAGTTGTATACACTTGTGCAACTGAGAATGCAGACTTCCTTGTGTTGACAGTTCCTTTGGTTAATTGTCTCAATAGTAGGTAGAAACCTTCTTCTTTCACTTTCCCACTGTAAAGCTCTTGGAATACACAAAAATGTGACTGAGCAACCTAGTTCCTTTGTGATTTTATTGACAGACATCAGATTATACTTGAAAGTAGGAATGTGAAACATATTTGTAAGAACACTTCTAGTTGATAAGGCACAAGAACCAATATGAGTTACATGTATAACCTCACCATTTGGAAGATATACATGCTTAGGTGTTTCAAGTTTTGTCACAGACTTATCTGTCAATATATCCAGGCTAAACACCATATGATTAGTTGCTCCAGTATCTATAATCCATACATCACTGTTTTCAGACAAAAATATATTGCCTGCTGAATGTGCATTATTTGAATCTGTAGTACCTTCTAGCCTTCTCTGAAACATTTGAAGAATATGATCATATTCATCTTTAGTGAAAGTACACCCCTAAAGTAGTTGTTGAATATCCTTTTCAGCCTGACTCATCAATCTATTGTCATTGTTATCAGTAGGAGTAGAAGTAGTAGATGCAGTAGATGTTGTACTTTTGTGTTGATCAACCTTGTTGCCCAATACTGCATATGAATATTTGTGTTCATACCATAAGTGAAATTAGCCTGAGCTGAAGGAGTAACGCTAGTGTGATTGTATTCAGGTGTAGCAACTTGTACCTTCCTCGTAGACTTAATGTCTGGGGGATACCCTACCACCTTATAACATAACTCTTTGCTATGACCCTTACACTTACAAAAGTCACATTCTAGAAGAGTATTTCTCTTGAACTCTTGATTCATTCCAGAACTACTACCAACACTTATTCCTAAACTACTATCCATTCTCTTTGATCCTATTTTCCAATCGACTTCAACAGTAATCACTGTGAAGATGGAGCTCTGATACCATGTTTGTAAACTGAATGTACTCAATTAGAAGCAAAGAAGAACATAAAAGTGTCTACATTCATTCTCATTATTGTGTTAATCAATTACATGTATGATGGAGCTATATATATAGATACAACTCTCATCTAGAATCTTCTATTCACTAACTAACTATCTGATGATTAGTTATATGACTACAATGCCCTTCTTATTCTCTACCAGACTGTTAACAACTTTAACTAACTTCTAATTTGAGACACCTCATCTTCATACTTCAACAAGATCCATGCGGTAAATTTTGTGATGCAGTTTTTGAGTTGAATTGAAATTTTTCATGGCTGAACACTAGTTTATAAATATTTTAAAAAAAAAAATTGTTTTATGAAACCAACCAGTCCTAAATATTATTAGTGTTATGGTAAAATGACAAAAACACACTTGAAGAATATACAAAACAAACCAAATCTAAAATTGTGACGTGTAATGAGGATAAATGAGTGTACCATGTTAACAAAATATTTTGTTTCAGTTCCAGTTGTTCATCGAAAAAAAAAGGTTCCAGCTTTTCGTTTCAATCACTTTTAAATCCCTATTATTAATTTTCGAACATGATATCATGTAAATCATATTGCAAAAAAAAAAAAAAAGTTTTAGACCATTAAAAAGAAAAAAGATCAAATAAGAATTAAGTTAAGCTTAACTAAAAAAGACTATAAATTATTTCATGATCGAAAATGTATATAACTTAACTGTATATGATATAAATCTTTCTTTTTTTAGGAATGCTTCTCCCAAATGAGATCCTAATAAAAATTAAAAATTTATGTGGGATTTAAATTATTAAATTGTGTGACCATCTCATCTAAAAGATTAATATGTTAGAGAGAGCACACTTTTATTATTAATAGTATTGTCAACACTCCCCTTTCACATGCGAGCCTGATTCTTTTCATGGGTCAAGCACGTGAAAATTCTTTTTTTAATATGAGATAATCACACATTTCAATATATTAGGAATTGACATGAAAGCCACCTGTAACAATGTCGTGGCAGCAAAACCCATGAGGAGAGATACTAAGAATAGGGGCAATTTGAAATCACGAAACTGCCCTCCATATATTGAAATTTGACAAAAAACATACATGTTGATACCAATTGGGAAGTGACTCTTCTAATATAGTAGAAAGAGACACAAAGGGGAATTTAGACAACCCATAAACTAGATGAGCCAATTAAGAGAGGTACTAACTGAGATAAACCCAAAAAAAATATCACAATGAAGAAAAATCAATGATAACAACAATCGGAATCAGGGAAAATCAGTTTAACATTGAAATCAATTTAAAACATTAAGCATCCGGCCATGCCGGTAAAGGAACCAAATCAGGAAAATACTGCACTAAGAAGTTAAATGATAAGATAATGACGGAGACAGCAAGGAGAACTTAGTGAGAGCACACTCAAACAACAACATATAAATAGTAACTAAGAAATTTAACAGGATTAAGAGTATATCAACAAGATACTAACACATGAACCCCAACACACTATTTAAAACAAAGAAGGCAGATCAAGAGTAAGTCACATGCCTCATTTTTATTATACCAGTGTGAACATCACAATGAGGTTCAAGATAAATCAACAACAATATGAACGAAGTGGCATTCATGGACAACCCAGTAAATATTAAAGAAAGTTGAACCTAAATTCGAAATGTAATCAAACAAACAACTTATTAACAGAAAGAAGTAAATAATGGAGAGGAATCTTACCTTCTTCGGAGCAACGAACTGAGATAAAAACGAGCTAGCGGCGACCAGCTTCCACCACCAACAGATGAACTCCGACGAGCTCCGATGAACAAAATAATATTATCCCAAGATCTTTGCCTGCTCTGATAATCATATTGAAATGTATAATTATCTCATCTAAAAGCTTAAACTGTCAAAGAAAACATATATTTTTTATTAATAGAATTCTCAACAGAATTAGTAATTAAATAGTTGACAGTGCATACAAGAGATGTCCCCTTCCTGCCCCAACTTTATTTTTTGAGTGTTGGCCTTTTCCCTTAAGCATGAGGTGTTGTCCAAAGCTGCTAAGGACGCTGTCGCTAAAATCATTATGCCTTTCTTTTCTTAACTTAAAAATAAATAAACACTGAATTCTCTTTTCTTCTAAAAGATGGTTTCGAACGGTCATAATTAGGGGTATGCATAATTTGTAATATCCTTAATATTCAAATCGAAATAAATAAATAATCAGGCACTATATATTTTGATATTTAATTTAATAAAATATAGTTTACATTTTGATAAAATTTGATAATTACAAACTAAATATCGAAATACATACTAAACTTATAAGATATAGATATGGTTCTTTTAATAACATGTCTCATGTTACAGGTTTGAACGTAGAAAGTAAGTTTAAAGTATTTGGGTTAGTAATATAAAGTAATGTAGAAATTGATAAGGATGCCAGTCATCGTATTAGAGCAAAGTAGATGAAATGGAAGACTATCATCCAGGGTCCTGTGTGATAATCATGTGCAATCTAGTTTGAGAGATAATTTCTATAAGGTGGTGGTTAGAGTGACTATGCTTTGTAAGCGAAGTGTTAGTCAATCAAGAATTTTCATGTCCAAAAAGATGAAAATGATAAGGATGAAAGTGTTTGAGGTGGATGTGTGAGTATTAAAGGAGATACAAGATTAAAAATGAAGTTATTCTGAATAAGGTAAAAATGTCCCGTAGATAACAACATGTGGGATTAAGATGTTTCAGACAAGTAAAAAGGAGATGTACAGATGCTATAGTTATGAGGTGTGAAAGTTTGACAAAATATAAAAAAAATACTTTAATTAAATT
>JAJOOH010010993.1:0-35655 GCA_029582605.1 Solanum gracilifrons | reverse complement strand
GGTAATATACTTGGTCAACATAAAAGGGCTTTTAAGTTAAAAAAAAAAAAGCTCCCCTCCCCTAGCTTTTAGGCTTTGGCTTAAAATAAGTCATTTCTGACTTAAAATAAGTCACTTTGATAATTGCCAAACACTTTAATAAGTCAAAAACTGGCTTTTAAGCCAGTTTGACCAGCTTAAAAGCCCATCCAAACAGGCTCTAAGTTAAAGAATGATGCTTATTGAGTCTTCAGAGGGATAAAAAACTCATTAATCTCAACAAATTCGTTATCAATCACCAAAAGATATCGAAAAATTCTTGGTGAAGACACTTGTTCGAAAACACCTTATATTTTTTTCGGAGGAGAGGAACAACCTCAAATACAAACACCACAAAACATAATCTCAAAAAGAGATCAAATTATTGGATGCAACCCAAAAATAATGAAAAAATAAATATGGACTATAATAAAATAAAATTTACCATAAAGGCTCATGAAAATCCAGAAAGATTGGTGGTCTTCATATAAGGCTTCACCACTTGCAATAGATGGTTAATTGTAATATCATAGCTAATACGGCCCATGCATAAATAAACCATGTTTATCTATCAGCCGAGAGCAAAGTTCATTTCTTAAAAAATATTTGTGTTCAAATCTTTTTCACAAAGAATTCTTTGAATAAAATAAAGTAAGCACAATATTTTTTTTATACCTTTACTAATATCTTTGGTTTTGAGATGCTCAATCAACTCATTTCTCTTTCAACTCTTTTTCACCTCATCAAGAATTTTTTGTCATCTCCTTTTTGTCTTGGTTGAATTTTTTTCATTATCATACATATCTACCTTATTACAATTTAAGTCGAGTGATGATAACAAACTCTTTCATGTCAAAATAAATTGCAATGCCTCTATACTTATCTAAACTTCCTATTTTTCATTGCTACAAATTCGATGTCAAAGAAGTTGATAAACTATGCTCATCTGAAATCTAATACTCACATATTTAAGTTATAAGTAGCTTCCGAAAATAGAAGATCAAAAGAACTTTTTCAATTTCTGTTCTTCTAAAACCTTTCTAAAAATTTTTTTACATAATTTTGACTTAACAGCAAAAACCCTCTTAAAGCTGAATACATATCTATCATTGACTCAAAACTGTAATTTGCATACCTAATCGACTTCTCAAAGAAAATATCAATTGAAGGACTAACTGGAGAAGACTCAACAATAGAAAATGTCTCCTAGGTATATCATGTTGTTCCTCCTCTATCATTTCCTTCTGAAACATATAGGTGATTGAAGGACTTTATTTGTCTTACGTAAGTCTATTATGGACAAGATTTAAGAAGTTTATTTGCTGGACTAGTTTTGATGAACAAGGACATGTTAGAGCTCTAAAACTAGCAGATTTAGTAGTTGTTGAAGCAATAGAGTAAGCTATTAATAAATCTGCACATGTTATTAATGGGCAGATATGAACTATAGGTCAAACGTCTAATGTCACCTTCACCATGCTATCTATTGGAGTTGATGAGATGAGATGATGGAAATGACAACAATGAAGATGGAGTTGAAGAAGAAAGAGATGAAACCACACCAGATCTATTTGAATCTGAGGCATCTCATAGATCTCACCATCATTCATCACGATTTTGTGCTTGCTTCCACATAACTACCCATCAGTGTCTCCGTTGTTTTCGCCACCATGGCCTTAGGAAAGTTTCCAGTCGAAACTCCATTAGTAAGAGATGAAATCCCACCAGATCTATAATAGGAAGAGCAACATCAAGAAGTATAAGAAGAAGATTCACCGATGACTCAGTTATTGGAATCCAGTCATGAAGCCATTGAAACCCCAAAAAGACCTCCTATAAGAAAAATTGGAATCAAGGAAGGACAAGAGGATATCTTGTTGAGATTGAGTATATGGGGATGAAGATTGGGGAAAAGATGCTGCTAAATAAGAGGGTTTTTGAATTGACTTAAAAGTTGGTCAAACCTACTGTTAAGTCAGTTTTTGACTTATGAAAGTCTTTGACAATTATAAAAAATAACTTAAAATAAGTCAAAAAAAGACTTAAAATAAGTTAGAAGTGTTTGGCAAGATAAAAATGACTTAAAATAAGTTTAAAATGACCTAAAATACATCAAAAACCAAAAGTAGGTCTCCCCCTACTTTTTATTTTTTTGACTTAAAAGTCATTTTAGTTTAACTTTTTTTTTTTACTTAAAAAATATTTTTTTTAAGCCAATCCAAACGAGCTCTAAGTGTTTTAAGTTTTTTAATTTGAAATTAAGTGAATTGATTGAGGATTTTGGGTTATATTAATTTTGGCATTTTTTAATAATTAGGGTGGGTTCTTTTTCAATTTTGGATAGAAGTTTAACAATTAATGGATCAACGATTAAGATTGAGACACATGTACCATCGTTAATATTAAAAGTATATATGCACCAAAATTTGGGCGGTAAGGGCACTAACATCCTAAAAGTATAACGAAGGGTATACACATGTATTGGTAAATATGTATATATGGCAAGGATAGTTTGGTCTTGGAAAAAGTAATTTTTTGCTCTGCTTCTGCTTTTTTTTAAGAAACATAAATTTTAACTTCTTCGCAATAGTAGAAAAACTGCTTCTGTTTCCCATTAAAAGCAGTTTTATATGTTAACCAAACACTTTAAGTTCTCTAAAAAGTGTTTTTGGCTTTCCAATGGCAATTTCAAACAGACCCTAAGTGTTTTCTAAAAGTTTAAGAATTTTTAAGATTATATTTTACATTTTTTTTTCTTCTGAATTTCAATTTCAAGCTAAAGTAAATTGTTATGTTACTTATGTTTGTTGCTTTGAATATGGTAATGATATGAGAATTCCAGTGCTCTGAGATATTCATAGAAGTGTCGAAGACTCAAGAAATACTTGGTTTAGTAGGCGGACATGTGATTTCATATCGTCATGAGATGAAATCAACGTTTGGACTTAGAACACGGAAGAGTACTGATAAAAAAAGCATCTAAGTATATTTTCCTCAATATATGCTAAAAAATTCTTAATTAGTGATAAGATACGTAATATTTTGAAAACATGAATATCTAATTACGAAGTTTTTTCCATAATTTTATATTACCATCAAATATGAAGTAGAAATACAAACTTAACATAACACATGGTAATTAAGTGGTGAAACAATTAATTATGGCAAATTTGTGAAAATTCCCAAGCAAAGGGATCTAACTAATCAGAGATTTAATGTGCTTAGTCAGATATCATAGAGAGGGACTAAAATTAGAATCTATCTATAATTGTGGTGCTATTAACCCTAAAAATTATGAATAGCTCACATTTCTTTCCACTAATAAGATGTTGTTTCAAAAGAGAATGTGGCATAACCTTGTAAGAAATGCCACAGACAACAAATCTTAAATAGACTTAACTTTCTCACATTGGCTATAATAAATCTAAATTTAAAAAAATGATGTGAAGTTTTAGTTGATTTTTGCAGTGTAATTGGTATTTAACTTCCTATTTTGGAAGTAATTTGCAACATCATCTATCTATGCTTCAATTCTTATTCTGCTATACAAAAATTCACATAGTCGTGCTGATTTAAAAAAAGACTGTGTTTTGACATAAAAGAATATTCCATAGTGATTGGACTGAGATGCCATCCTCCTTCTGAATCTCTTCTCAAAGTTACACCCTTAAAAAAGCCAAGAGAAAACAAGGCATCTAAATGAATCAAGGTTGGAAAGAAAGACAAATCAACAACCAAGACAGCCATCAAAACCAACAAAAACAAGGAAAAAATAAATAATGAGAATGAGTTGTTGACTATTGTTGGACCTAGATATAAAGTCAATGATTTGTTAACAGATCTCAAGAACAAAAAAGTTTTGAAGAAGCACAAAGAGTGATTGCCCTTAGTTTGATTTGTGCATATCATTTCATGGACTAAAGACATCAACAAAGCCATAGATCTTGAATGGTTTATTCTTGCTTAAAACTTAATGCATTCAATAATTACCCTACCCATGGGGTTATAATAGTTATTTTTTGGCTGTCAAATATTTGTTGACAAAGTTATCATCAAAGATGAATAATTTATATGCCTTTTCTTGGGCTTTCATGGTAAGCTTCACTCTAATTTTAGTGTTTTATTTATTTATTTTATTGAATAATTATTTTAATTTTTTATTTTCATCATCTTTATATTTTTAGGCTTGGACATTTGAAGCAATACCTTACCTCTGACAGCTAGTCAAGAATTATCCAAAAGAGATTTTTCAACCAAGAATTATTAGGTGGTTGTCTGCAAAGAACAGTTCAAAAATAACTTATCTTGATCTCTTCGATCCTCCTCATGATGTAGTAAGTCTTATATTGGATGATTATTGTTTTATTTAAAGGAGAATACAATCATAACCACTAATAAATTTGGGGCTCTCGAGAGCAATCAGATAGAAGAAATACCTAAGGAGGGAGAGAAGAGAGAAGTGGATAAAAGTAAAAATATCAGCTCGATTGATATATGTGTAACTGTTACAATTTTGAATATAACTTTTGTTCTTGTACAATAGAACCATTGTACTCCACCTCCATTCGTTAAGCATTTCTAACATCTTAAAGACAACACTAAACAACCCAATTAACCACTCCATACCTGTTTTATCTTTGCTCTTTTAAAATTTTACCGAAATCTCAACGGGTCTCTTCCCCTTCCATCCTATAGTACCCAAAGTCCCGATGTCTTTCAGAGTGTGACAAATCACCCAACACAATATCTTTGTCCCCTTCATTTAAGAGCTTGTGAAAGTATGCTTTCTATCTTTGTTTAATGGAGGTCTCTTCCACCAACACTTTGTCTTCCTCATCAGGAAGGAATAATTTGAAATAAAAAACCTGCATAGTAAAGAACATGACTACATACATGCATGATGAAATGATAAAAAACTACGAAACTTTAATCTTATATATACTTAAAAATATAGAAATAATTGAATTAAGAAGAATAATATTGGAAAAAAATATTTAATGATTACGAATTAGAAGATATATTAAACCAAGAATGGTATGAAATAGACCTACATGATTTAGACCTCGAAAGAATAGAATGGTATGATTTAGAAATAAATTCAGATTAAAATGAACTACGAATATTTACAGTATTGAATAGAATCTATGGAAGATATAAAACTATTAGAACAATTAATCTTTTCACAAAATGTCACTCAATAAAGTCAATTAAGGATACTTCTAATAGAAAGTCACTCAACTAATTATTCTTTTCACAAAAAGTCACTCAACTATTGATATTTCATTTAGAAAGTCACCCAACCAATTTAAATAATTTTTTAATTAAATTTTATTGAAATTTTTTTTGTTTTGAACAATTTTTTTATAATAAATAAATAAAATGCTCATTTTAATTATTTATTAAATTTTATTAAAACACAATTTTTTGGCAAATCAATAACAAAAGTATTTCACTTAGCGCATGAAATTATTAACAATTTCCTGTAGTTCGTATAATCAAAATCTCATTAATATATAGAAGTATTTCTTAAATCATTATTTTAAAAGATGCTATGCCTACCCAGACGATCTAAAACAAAAGTATTTCACTTTGTGCATGAAATTATTAACAAAAAACCTTATTATTTTTTTGTATTGGATGCACAATACCGATTATTTCTTAAAAAAATAGTTTAAAATAAAACTCCCTTAGTACTAAACTACAAATCAATTTGAATAACATTCTAATTAAGATTGAGATAAGTACGACATACAACTAAAATTGATCAAATATATTCACTTCTCATTACCATCAACAAACAAGTACATGAGAAAAATAAACTAATGAATATACTATTCTACAAATATCAATCCGATGATATATTCCTATGTGGAAGCTCTTCAATTTACAATCGATTTGGAGCACCGACGATGGACATGAAATCTCTTTCGGCTTCAAGACCATCACCAAAATAAATTGTCCTTTTGATGCTTGCGATAGCGATCCGCGCCGCTTCTCTAGCTTTCTCCCGCAGCTTTACTTTTTCTTCTTCCAACTGCTTCTCCCACAATGCAGCCTTTTTCTTCATCTTTTTTTCACTAAACGCTTTCCCAAGAACTTGTTTTTGAGATTTCATGATCACGTTAGCGTACCGCTTTTTTAACATTGTGGCCCTAAGAATTTTGTTGTCTTTTTCCAACGAATCAATATCAAACATCGTCATAACTATGTAGCTAACTATCTTTGGAGATTTAAGAATATTTAACGATGAACAAGCTAACCCTAACTTATTGTAATATGGATGAATAAAGATGGTAAGGAAAAGTATAATATATATGCATATAGTTATCCATTTTAAAAAGGATTACCAAATTAAGTTTCCTAAATTACTTACGAGTAGTTATTAATATGGAAACTTTTCAAACGCGTAATTTAACCAAATTTTATATTTTCACGTTAAATTATTGGAAACTTTATAAATATGGAAACTAATTTTCACATCATAATTTCATTTTTCTCCAATGGATAGATAATTATTTTTCATAGAAGCCGTATATTCTTCATGAATGAAGATGTTAGAGGATCATATGAATTGCATTTAGTAATTTCATTTTCTATTTATCGTAGCTTCTTCATTTCCATATTTCTCTTTTCGAACTATTTTCCTATATTTTTTCTTGACACGAGGTTCTATCGAAAATAACTTCTCTATCTTTCAAAATGGGTATACATACACAATATCCTCTCCAGACCCCACTCGAAATTTCACAACTATAGTTTTATATATATATTTGTTATTGTATTTCATTTCATGTTGTGATGATATTAATTAGTGGAGTACTTACGTTTATGTTCATGGAATCTAGCTAATATGTAGTACCTCCTTATTAGTTTCATTATATTTATCATGCATGCATGCCATTATTTTCTATTTTAAATGTTTGATAAAGAAAACAAAGTAATTCTACATATTCTCATGATGTTTAGAGTACTATTGTAATTATTTAAAACTTATTGAATGTATATTTATAAAAAGATTTAGATTATGTTAAATGTAAGATCTATTAATTTAAATAAATATTATGAATTAATTATTTATTTCCAATTAATATAAATCTAATCAAAGTCCAATTTCATTGGTCTGATTTATTGATTTTGGCTACAAAAGATGAGCTTATTTTGCTAAGTTAATGTATCATTTCATCCTAAAGGCTCAGTTTGATGGCATGTGTCCCGTCAAATGATAGGGCATGCAAAGTTAAACGAATAAATCAATAGGATCATGCTACATATCAAAATAACATGACATGCCTAGTCAAATAAAAGGCCAAAATAATGTATCGCATATGTACATGTGACATGTTCTGACCAATCAACTATAATCATGTCATTTAAATAAGTTGGGTAAATTATGGTTTCATAGACTAATTTTACAATCTTTGGCTATAGTTAATTAAGGTTATTGATGTTTATGCAAGAAAAAGTGTGTGCATCTACTCCTTTAATAAATATCTTATGCATATGTGCAACCACATTTGTTATTGATATGTAAAAATAAAAAGCTAAAATTGTTGGCTAGGTCAAAATCACTTGTCATTATTACTAACAAACAATTAAATGGGAAAATATAGTTATTGTACTCTATATTATTATTATTCTAAAAATATCAATAATCTATTTCCTTCAAATTATGTAAACTCCAAGCCACAACTCTTTTATATCCATATATTTCTCTGCAACTGGTAATTATTCATTTCACAAAAAGTAAATAAGGAAATCTAAGTATTTAACATATCATCATGTCCCAATTTTTTTTTGTTGAGAAAACATGTAAAGTACTCCTCACTTTATCATAGACTTGTAGTATTCATAATTACCCAACAAATCTCTTTCAACTTGAAGATCATTGTCGAAATTAACAGCCTTTTTTATGTTTGCAATAGCGATCCTGCAACTTTTGATGTAAAGTACAAATCTCTTTCTTGTAACTGCTTCTCCTGCAACTTTAACTATTTCTTTTTTCTCTTTTTTAGCAAACACTTCACCAAGAATTTGTTTTTTTTTTAATTTGAAGATCATATAAGCATATCACTTCTTTTTCTTCATCACTCCTCTTCAAACTTAAACGTACAAAGACATCTAAAACACAAATTCTTGGTACGCATCAGTTTAAAGACGAGTCATGAAGTAAAAGAAATGATATGCTTATTATATGATCTTCAAATCCAAAAAATAAATTCTTGGTGAAACATTTGATGAAAAAGAGAAGAAGAATTAGTTTAAGTTGCAGGAGAAGCAGTTGTAGGAAGAGAATGTCAAATCGCAACGGAAAAAAGATAGAGAAGCGGCTCGAATCGCTATTAAAAACATCAAAAAGACTACTAATTTGAACACTTGAATTTTCTTATTTATTTTGTAAAAAAAAAAAAATCATTTGCAGAGAAATGTATGGATATGTAGGAGTTGTGACCTGGGGTTTACATAATTTGAAGCAAATAGATTATTGAAATGATATTTTTAGAATAATATTAATAATATATAGTACAATTACTATATTTTCTCCATTTAACTATTTGTTAGTAATAATAACAAGTGATTTTGACCTACCCAACATGTTTAGCTTTTTATTTCTAAATAACAATAACAATGTGGTCGCATATGTAAAGCAACAAGTAGAATTTAGCGTTTGTATATTAAGTTAAAGAATGATGCTTACTGAGTCCTCGGAGGGATAAACAACTCATTAATCTCAACAAATTCGTTATCAATCACCAAAAGACATCGAAAAATTCTTGGTGAAGACACTTGTTCGAAAAATATCTTATATTTTTTTCGGAGTAAAGGAACAACCTCAAATACAAACACCACATAAAATAATCTCAAAAAGAGATCAAAATATTGGATGCACCCAAAAATAATGAAAAAATAAATATGGACTAAAATAAAATAAAATTTACCATAAAGGCTCATGAAAATCCAGAAAGATTGGTGGTCTTCATATAGGGCTTCACTACTTGCAATAGATGGTTAATTGTTATATCATAGCTAATATGGCCCATGCATAAATAGACAATGTTTATCTATCAGCCGAGAGCAAAGTTCATTTCATAAAAAATATTTGTGTTCAAATCTTTTTCACAAAGAATTCTTTGGATAAATAAAATAAAGTAAGCACAATATTTTTTTTACACCTGTACTAATATCTTTGGTTTTGAGATGCTCAATCAACTCATTTCTCTTGCAACTCTTTTCCACCTCATCAAGAATTTTTTGTAATCTCCTTTTTGTCTTACTTGAAATTTTTTCATTATCATACATACCTTATGACAATTTAAGTCAATGATGATAAGAAACTCTTTCATGTCAAAATAAATCGCAATGCCGCTATAACATATCTAAACTTCCTATTTTTGATTGCTACAAATTTGATGTCAAAGAAGTTGATAAACTATGCTTATCTGAAATCTAATACTCACATATTTAAGTTATAAGTGGATTCCGCAAATAGAAGATCAAAAGAACTTTTTCAATTTATGTTCTTCTAAAACCTTTCTAAATTAAAAAAAACTTACATAATTCTGACTTAACAGTAAAAATCCTCTTAAATATGTATACATATTAATCATTAACTCAAAACTGTAATTTGCATATACCTAATCGAATTCTCAAAGAAAATATCAATTGAAGGACTAACCGGAAAAGACTCAACAATAGAAAATGTCTCCTTCTCTAAGTATATCATGTTGTTCCTCCTCTATTATTTCCTTCTGAAACATATAAGCGATTGAAGGACTTTATTTGTCTTACGTAAGTCTATTATGGACAACAATTAAGAAGTTTATTTGCTGGACTAGTGTTGATGAACAAGGACATGTTAGAGCTCTAAAACTAGCAGATTTAGTAATTGTTGAAGCAATAGAGTAAGCTATTAATAAATCTGCACATGTTATTAATGGGCAGATATGAACTATAAGTCAAACGTTTAATGTCACCTTCACCATGCTATCTATTGGAGGCTGAGCTAATAAAATTAATATTCAAATAAAATTAAAATCATTTAGAATTCTAGATTGATTTTTATCAACCTCTACATATCCTTAAGCAACTAAAAAATGGATGAAACCCTAACTTTGAGAAAAGAGAAAAAAATTACCTTTTGGAAATTAAAAATCAAGCTTGACGATGAGATGATGGAAATGACAACAATGAAGATGGAGTTGAAGCAAAAAGAGATGAAACCCCACCAGATCTATTTGAATCTGAGGCATCTCATAGATCTCACCATCATTCATCACGATTTTGCGCTTGCTTCCATATAACTACCCATCAGTGTCTCCGTTGTTTTCGCCGACATGGCCTTAGGGAAGTTTCCAGTCGAAACTCCATTAGTAAGAGATGAAATCCCACCAGATCTATAATAGGAAGAGCAATATCAAGAAGTAGAAGAAGAAGATTCACCGCTGACTCAGTTCTTGGAATCCAGTCATGAAGTCATTGGGAAAAGATGCTGCTAAATAAGAGGTTGTCTGAATTGACTTAAAAGTTGGTCAAACCTACTTTTAGATCAGTTTTTGACTTATTAAAATCTTTGACAATTATAAAAAATAACTTAAAATAAGTCAAAAATAAACTTCAAATAAGTTAGGAAGTGTTTGGCAAGGTAAAAATGACTTAAAATAAGTTTTAAATGACCTAAAATACATCAAAAACCAAAAGTAGGTCTCCCCCTACTTTTTATTTTTTTGACTTAAAAGTCATTTTAGTTTGACTTTTATTTTTGACTTAAAAAATATTTTTTTAATGCCAATCCAAACGGGCTCCGAGTGTTTTAAGTCTCTTAATTTGAAATTAAGTTAATTTATTAAGGGTTTTGGGTTATATTAATTTTGGTGGATTTTTTAATAATTAGGGTGAGTTCTTTTTCAATTTTGGATAGAAGTTTAACAATTAATGGATCGACGATTAAGATTGAGACACGTGTACCATCGTTAATATTAAAAGTATATATGCACCAAAATTTGGGCGGTAAGGGCACTAACATCCTAAAAGTATAACGAAGGGTATACACATGTCATTTACGATAGTTCAATGGTATATTTTTTCTTTATCCCTTTCTAAAATAACTTTTTAGAAAAGTGCTTTTGAAAAAAAAACAATTTGTGTTTGGTTAATTTATTTGAAAAATGCTTTTGATAGGTAGATTGTGTTTGACTAATCATTTTTAAAAAGTGTTTTTGAGAGTCAAATTACGAAAAAGAATAATTATCAATTTACTTTTCATATTAAGATTATTTTATAAAGAGAGTGACTTTGTAAATAAAACACTCATAGTTGAGTGACTTTGTAAGTAAAACATTCATAATTGAGTGACTTTTGAGTTAAATACAAAGTTGAGTGACTTTATGAGAAAAAAATTGTAGTTGAGTGAGTTTTGAGTTAAAACTCAATGTTGAGTGACTTTCAAGAGTGCATAGTTCCATCTTTTTTGTTCTTAGAGAGCATATTGAGAAATTTTAGTCATTTTTGTAAAGATATGACTCCTAGGCTTGACTCAACCACAAATTCTAGCTAATGAGGAGAGATTTGTTCAAGTCCATATAAGGAGGGAGACCAATTTGCATTTCTCCTTTACCGTTATACACCATGCCAGTTCAAGTCAAATTATCATTCACAATGTAAATATTACATCAATATTTGGTTAACAATCCAATAGCAATATATAGGAATTCTACGTAGAGTCACAAACTGTTGGGTTTAAAAGGTGTGCATGGAAAATGAAGAGTTGTAACTTTTATGAAGAAATGTGACTTTTATGAAACATTGTAACCTTTTCGAAAGATTATGACTTTTCCAAAGGGTTGTGACCTTTTTGGTAAGGCACAATAAGCACCATTTCACACTACCCTTTGTTGTCTATTTATAGAGAGTATCCCCTTATTTTTAAACAAGGAAAGAATTAATTTTCTGGACTTCTTCTACTACTACTAAATCTAGTATTCTAAGTGTACTTTACTGTCGTTGAGTGGTTCGCTGACACTGTGGTTTTAGGTACCGATACACCGGTGAGTAAGATCGTTCTATCCTGGGAGGATGTATTCCATTAACCTCGGGTACTTGAGGGGAATAATTTTCTTAAGGGGACACTATGCATTAAGTGGGCTCGATCTTCTTCTTTGAGAAAAATATTTTGTATACTATTTCTAATCTGTTTCTGATTCTATTTTCTCTACTTGTTTTAATTTTCTAGTTTTGAAAATATTCTTTAAAATTTGTTGTTTCTTATCAAGTTCTTCAAAGTTTTTGTTCTTAGTATCTAAGGAATACAAGATGAACAACAATCTTAAGGAAATTATTACACTGTTGGTATTTCTTGTATTCTACTGATTGAGGGAAACAAATCATGGAAGTAGACGATTAATGCACTACATTTTTAGAATTTGGTGCCTTGTTTAGCAAGATCGAACTGAAAATGTACCAGAAAAATTGGTGGTATTCCTGTTAAAGATTACAGCAGGTAACCTTCTTATTATTTATCTAAGGTGGAAAATCATTTCTAAATGTTAACTCTTTTGACATTTATCATGTGTGTCTTTGGAAAAAGATCTGCAAACCATATGTTCATGAATGAATTTTCCTTGGCAACTAGTGTTGCCTTTAAAATTCTGTAGTTTGCAGAATGAGAGATGCACATTTTTGTTTGATAAAATAGTATGTCGAAATGTTATAGTTGGAAGGCTATTTGAAAAGAAAAGCATTTCTATGTGACAATCGAAGAATATGTTTTATTCTGTTTGGAGAAAAAAAATTGTAGTTTTGTACTCCTTGTGAATTTGACTGTATCTGATTTTTGTAGAGTAAAAACTTTTATAGTTTTCTACTCTGAATAAATAAGACTATGCAATTGGTTTGATGAATATTAAAACTTCATCTAATAAGTCAGTTTGTACTTTCTGTTTTCTGTAAACTTCACTGTTAAATATAAAAAAATATTCAAAAATTTTTGTCTTTATTATTAGTATTCTAAATACTAAGTGGTATGTCTAATTGTGATAGAAAAAACATAAGTGACTTAAAGTGTGTGATATTGTGTTTGCAATAGGTGCCTCTATGAAAGGAACTTTGACACTTTGTAAAGATTGTCAAAAAGAATTGAAGCACTATAATTCTTTAGTAGAATAATAGTTCCAAAAGAGGTTTCATGCTGCCATTGATAGTTTGGGAAAATATGAAGAAAAATTATTTTCAACTATTTGAAAAATATTTTTGAGATCATATGTAAAATGTTGGGGGGTTCTTTGCTTATGACAAAAGATAAAATTAGACTTAGTATTTAATTTAAATTTGAAGCAAAAGATATGAAATTCAGTGATACTTTTGTATTATGTTAGACCCACAAAATTCTTGGAGTATATTTGATATTGTGGTTGTTGAGTTTCTCTTTTACTAGTACATGGTGTGACTAGTATGAAACTACCAAATTATATATATACTTGTTCAAAAGAATTGTGTTCTTTTATGAAAAAGTGTCACTTAAAAAGTTTTGATTTTCATGAAAAGATATGTCGATTAAAATAAAAGTATTTGTATAGACGTGAATATTGGTGAATAGTCATGTGTCATATTTTGTAAAAGAAGCATTTTGGACTATATAGCCTTTATTGGACTCGATGAATCTATTTTCATGGGTAGTTCTATAACAATTAGATTGAAAGTTATGGAAAGTTCCTTCTGAAAAGGACATTTGACAAGGTGCTGACTCTAAACAATGTTTGTATCACACAAAATTGTAAGAAGTAGGAACAATATATTTGTGAGAAAAAGCTACCTCACTGAGAGCTTTTCAAACTCAATATTTTTATTTGTTCTTACTTGCTTGAGTCAGACTGTTTGTGACATGAACGCTGGGGACATGTCAATTATAAAATCTTGCAAGGAAAACTGATCAACTTAGAAGTTTTGCCTAACTTTGAGTGCAATAAATAAAAATGTCAAGTTTGTGTGGAATGTAAGTATGCTGAGCATTCTTATAAATCTCTTGAAAGAAATTCTAATCTCTTAGAGTTGATTTACACTGACATTTGTGATATGAAGTCAACACCATCTCGTGGTGGGAATAAGTATCTCATAACTTTCATTGACAATTGCATTAGAAACGACTATGTCTATTTGCTGAATGGTAAGCATGAAGCAATAGAATATTGAAGTTGAAAATCAATTGGAAAAAAGATAAGAAGTGATAGGGATGGAGAATATAAATCTCCTTATGCAGAAATATGTTTGGAAAGTGGAATTATCCATCAAACTACTGCCCCATTCACCTCAATCTATTGGAATTGAAAATTGAAAAAAAGAATGAACTTTGAAGGAAATAATGGCAACACTACTTATAAGTTCAAGTTTACCACAAAACTTGTGTGGAGAAGCTATCCTTAGAGTAAAAGGGAACAACAAAAAGTTGTCTTTTCAGAAAGAAAACAATAAAAAAAATTGTTTGTTCGGGAAACAATCTATTAATCCATATGAGAGAAATGGAAAGGAAGAAAATCCAACTTTGAAATATTTCAAAGTGTGGGGGTGTCTAGCCAAATTCCAAGTTCCTGTTCCTAAAAGGATTAAAATAGGACTTAAGACTGTGGATTCTAAAATTAGACTTGAGTAGTCTAGTGAAGGGTCTAAAAGTCCTTGAAAAGAACAAAAGGATAAACTCTTAATAAAGAGATTCAGAGGTGTAATAAATGTCAAAGGACATATATTTCCTTCGGATTTGATTTTATAACATTTCCTATGTCTTATGTGCTTTTGGAAAGATGGTGTCAATAGTGAGATTGGTTCAATCTTGAACAATCTTATTGGAAGTTGGTTGATCTTCCTCCAGGAAATAAACCTTTGGGTTCAAAGTGAATCTTCAAAAGGAAAATGAAAGTCGATAGAACTGTTGACAAATATAAAGCAAAATTTTTTGTCAAAGGCTTTAGACAAAAACAAGGTCTTGATCTTGTCGACATATACTCGTCAATTACTAGAATTACATTCATTCTGATGTTAATATTATTAGATGAGGTATATGACCTCTAAATTCATCAAATGAATGTGGAAAAAAAATGGAGAATTGGAGGAAAAAATTTACATCAAGCAGCCCGAGGGTTTTATAGTTCCTGGTAAGAAAAGAAAGTGTGTGAACTTGTTAAGTCACTTTATGGACTAAAACAAGCACACAAACAATGACATAAGAAAGTTGACCAAACCATGTTGGTAAATGGATTTAAGAATGATGGAAGTGATAAATGTGTTTACATTAAAATCACAAGGTCATTGTTTATTTATATATTTGTGACATGTTGATCATCAGTAGAGACACTAATGACATAAATGTTAATAAACATATGCTAGAAAGCAACTTTGATATGAAAGATATTGGTGTTGTTGTGCGATTTTAGGTATAAGAATCCTTAGAACTCCATAATGTTTAGCATTGTCACGGTCTCATTACATTAAAAAGATATTTGACTAGTTCAAATATTTGGATTTTAATATTATCAAAACTCCAATAAATGTGAGTTTTGCACTTCAAAAGAATGAAGGAAAAAGTTACTCACAATTGGATCGTGCTAGAGTTTTGAGAAGTATGATGTATTTAAGAAAGTGTATGCGATCAAATATAGCATGTGATATTAATAGACTGAGTCGATTCACTAGTAATCCCAATCAAACTCATTGGATGAAATAAAAATAAGTTTTGGGGTATTTAAAACATACTCAAAATTATGTCTTGCATTATAACAATATCTAGCATTATTGAAAGGATATAGTGATGCAAATTGGATCACCTGGATCAAATGAAGTAAAATCCACGAATTGATATGTATTTACTCGTAGTGGAGGAGCAGACTCTCGAAAATATTCCAAAAATACATGTATTGCTAGCTCTACAATGATCTCTGAGATAGGTGCTCTAGATAAGGCCGGTGGATAAGTTGAAAGACTCCAAAATTTCTTGATAGATATTCTTTTTTGGCCCAAACCTTTGGCATCAGTATGCATACACTTTGATAGTCAAGATGCAATAGGTAGGGCATGGAGCATGATGTATAACGGAAAGTCTCGTCATATAAGATATAGACATAATACCGTTAGAAAACTACTCTCTAGTGGAATTATCACAATTGACTATGTAAAGTTAAAGGATAATGTGTCGGATCCACTTACAAAAAGTCCTAACTAGAGAGAAAGTTGAAAGACCATCTAAGGGAATGGGTTTACGGCTTAAGACAAGTCATCATGGCGGTAACTCTACCTAGCAGATTGGAGATCCCAAGAGCTAGGTTCAAGGAGAAAAATAAAGTTGTGACTGACGGTTTGACATTGTCAACCAACTCAGTCCATTCTCATGATGAAGACAATGCTCAGGAACAAGGATATAAAATTGAGGCTTGTTAATGAGTTAATAAAGCTTAAAATTTCTAATGATTTGCTAAGTTTGGTAGATTTGACCAAATAGTGTATCTACGTGATAACACGATTAAAAATCACCTGTGTGAGTGTGAAGTGTAAGCCGCATCAAAAAGGATGATTGTCAAAAACCCTTCTCTCTATATACTCATGAAATCAGGAGGTGTTCATGGCTGAAACGAACACAACCGTAAGAACCATAAACGGTAAAGGGTTGATTGTGTGACATATGGTTGTCTAGGTATACACCAAAACTTGACTGTTCAAAGATATCAAATCTATCGATTGACTGAGTATATCCGACATATGTTCACTGCAGAAAGTTCAAAGGGAAACCTACTTATCCAGATACAATTAATTATTGCTTGTAAAGTACACACTTGTCCGTTTCTTTGTCTTGGAGTCATTCCCCATTCACACGGGGGATTGTTGGGTTTTAAAAGGTGTGAATGGAAAATGAAGAGTTGCGACTTTTATGAAGAGTTGTGACTTTTATGAAAAGTTGTGACTTTTATGAAAGGTTGTGTCCTTTCCGAAAGATTGTGACTTTTCCAAAGGGTTGTGACCTTTTCGGTAAGGCACAATAACCACCATTTCACACTACCCTTTGCTGTCTATTTATACAGAGTTTCCTCTTACTTTTCAACAAGGAAAGAATTAATTTTCTGGACGTCTTCTACTACTACTAAATCTAGTATTTTAAGTGTACTTTACTGCCGTTGAATGGTTCGCTGACACCGTGATTTTAGGTACCGATACACCGATGAGTAAGATCGTTCTATCCTGGAAGGATATATTCCATTAACCTCGGGTACTTGAGGGGAAGAATTTCATTAAGGGGACACTGTGCATTCAATGAGCTCGATCTTCTACTTTTAGAAAAATATTTTGTATATTGTTTCTAATCTGTTTCTGATTCTATTTTCTCTACTGGTTTTAATTTTCTAGTTTTGAAAATATTCTTTTAACTTTATTGTTTCTTATCAAGTTCTTCAATGTTTTTGTTCTAAGTATCTTAGGAATACAAGATGAACAACACAAATTGTGTACATCACATGTATTAAACAACTATAATCTATAACAGTGCTACAAATAAGCAACTTACCGCAATCTTGCAAAGGAGAGTCAAAGATATCTCTTGTGAGTACTGACTTTATGAAAGCATCAATTCTACCAACCATATGAGCTACTATTGTGTCTCAATAGCTCACTTAATAAACCAGCTATTCAACACATTATTTCAGCACTGCTCCAACGCAAATAAAGTCACTCAAGTTAAACTATTTTTTCTAAAAAATCATTATAACCAAAAAATAAAAGAGATAATTGTACAAATCACCCTTCAAGTTTAGTTTTGTAATACTTACTTCCATCATAGTTTATAATATTATGCTTACCTCTCTTATTTTATTTTTTTAATAATTATTTTCTTAACCTAATTATTATTAAGATAAAAAATATGATTTAGTTAAATTTCCCTTTATCATATATTATTTAATTTAATTATCATGTGTTTTGGCATCCTAATTGTTATTAACAGAATATTATGTGTATTGACATCCTATTTGGATTCACTATTTCAGCTCAGCAAATGACTACAACTTGAATATACAACATTTCAAGAAAAAAAAACAAAACAATTTTCCGTTCAATTCTCCATGAATTAAAATGACATTGATTAAATCATAAATTTTTTGATATAATTGAATAAGAAGATGTTATATTTTGAATGTCTAACCTGAACGTTTTGGATAGTGACCACGAGTTACCTTGTCATGTAAGAAAAGCACTGAAAAATAATCCAGAAATACAGAAAACATTTCTTCCACATAACTGAAAACAATTAATCTATTTTCCTTTATGGAAAATAAATTTTAAAGAAACTACAACTACTGTAATTATTAAACTTGATCAATTTCTAGAGCTTTAAAAAAACACATAAACCAGTCAAATGTATATAGAAAAGGCGCAATGCTCCAAGAAAAAAAAAATTACATCAAATTTAAGGGTACAATCTTCCGGTGATTTCTTCAATTCTAACGGTTCGTTTGGCCATGCGATATGAAATCATGATGTAGATGAAGTTGAAATTTTATTTGAACATGCAATTTTGACCTTTTTATGTTGTATATTTTCTTATGAACATAAAAAATTCATAAGTTGTAAAACTATTAAAATTGTCTCAATTCTTTATACAATCTTACCAAATAAGCAAAAATTTATAAATCACATAATATATTATCACAAAACTATTTTTTTTAAAGTGCAACATTTATTGATCAGATTTTAATTCAATTAAAAAAAAATTGAACATAAGTTGTAGAGTCTTTAATATAATTCTCCTACATAGTACAGTCAATCTTCTCATGTTGAACTTGCATTTATTAATCATATGACTGAGAAGATGAACCAACATTATTACTTTGAGTCATTTGTTGGTAAATAAATTTGATCAAAAATAAAGAATTTAGTGAATATAAATGGTAAAGTAGGAAATGATTTAAAGTAATACTAATATATTTTATGTTGGTGAGAATAATCATTATATGAGTATAATGGTTTTAAAAAATAATGATATGAACTATAACTTTTATTTACATATGAAATAAATGGTTAATAGAAATAAATATGAAATTATTTTTACAAAATATAAACGTGTGAGTCAATTTTTGTATTTGAAAATCTCAAATCATGATTTTTGGAGAATTCATGAGATGAAATCAACTTGAAATCGCATGCATGTCCAAACACTAATTTTATCTTATGATTTCATATCGCGATATGAAATCACATGTCTACAAAACCAAATACTTTTGAGTCTTCGACACTTCTATGAATATTTGTGAACTCTTAAATTTTCCTATCATTACCATATTCAAAAGGCTTAAGTCATCGACAACCACTTAAAATTGTCTGCATAATTCACTTAGACACCTAAATTCAGGCTTGTACCTATTGAACACCTCTACTCTTTCGAATTTGAACCATTTAAACATATTTTAGCAATCAACTAAAAGTATAAAATGAGTGATATACACTCACGGTGACGTTACAATTTGACAAATTAAATAATGACATGTGTTATTCGGATCCAAAAAGATCATTTTAAAATGTAGTATAATTTAAAAGAAAAAGAAAATTATTATTATTTAAAAATCTGTAAGCCCGACCCACTCACCACCCAAACCCTTCCACTGCAATCCATCCCATCTACTTCAACATTGTTCAAAAACTTCGGCAGCCCTGAAATCTCCAATAATTTCGATCATTATATTAATGCTTCTATATGCACTTCACATAATAACATGAAAAGGGATATAGTTTTGTTATTTTCTATCCATTTAGATTAGTATTTTGCTGCTACAATTGAAAGAAAAAGAAGAATAGATTTACTTTGAAATTAGAGAAATTTACTTCGAAAAAGGCGTCAAGAGCAGATGGGAGCTCCGAAGATGAAGAAGTGTTAAGAGTTAAAAAAGGATTTGTAAAGATATTTTGGAACTTCATTGTTTTTGTCGTCGTCGACTGAGGTTCTTGTTCTTCTTCCCTCACCATAGTATCCTTATGAGTTACAAACTCAATGTTAACAGAGGCCAAGATCGGAATAAGCTCTTTGAGTTACTTTTGCCCAGGGGCGGATCTACTAAGGCTCGTGGGGGTGCCACGCCACCCACGATCGAGCTTCGATCAAAACGTGATGTATGTATAGGTGTATATATGTACAACGTGTATAAATAAACAAATGGCACCCACAAAACCAAAAGGCATTGTGGTGCCACTGGTAAAGGGCAAGACTTCCCCCCTGCCAGGTCTGGGAAACGACTTTTTTTTGCTTATAAAAAACCTCGCAGCCTCAAATAGATGAGGAATTCAGCTTGAACAATGCATATTTTGAAGATTATATTTCTTTTTTTTTCTTAATTCTAGTTGGATTAGTTTTAAGAGCAACTTTCATATATAGCAAACATAAAAATCATATTTGTATGTTATAACTATAGTTTGCATAATTGCGCTCCATAACAAATTTTATGTTTGTTATGAAGCTTTTGATTTGTATAATTCGCTAGATACATCCAATTTTATACAAATTGTTCAGTTTTGTATAAATTCATTTATACATTGTAATTTATATAATAAGATCTGTATTTATATAATTATAAGTGTATAGGACGAAAATATATGTATTTGTATTTGTATATACATTTTTCTCTCACTTTATACAAACACAAACGCATAAATACATTTTATACATTTGTATACCGAATGGCTAAATGTACACCGAATCAGACGGCAAAAAAATGAAATGTTTGCTGCGAATCACAAATAAAATAAACTATGACTATAACATTTAATTTGAATTAATAGTTTGTTGTTTCATACAATTTTTCCTAGTTTTAATTAGTAATTATTGTTGACTAATTTAATTTATTAATCTTTGATTTTTTATAATTTGTTATTTGTTATTTGTTTGATGGAGAAGTGTTAAAAATAGCTTTAAACTATGTCACATTGAATAAAGATATTCTCTATTAATAATTTGATTAAAAAATGTCCTTACTATTAATAATTTGTTCTAAAAATGTCTCCAGTATTAATAATTTGACCCTAGAAATGTCTATGTTGTTACTTTACTGTGTCAAAAATACACTTTTTCTAATGAAAATAAAAAAAAATTATTTTTCTAATAAAATTATTATTTTTAAAGAATCCCTTTCTTGTTTCTTTTCTTTTGAAATCCTTTTATCTAAAAAAAATAATGGAAATAGTAATATTTTTCTTAATCTCATTTTGTAATTTAAATAGAATAATGTCATGTACTTTTTAAATACATAGTAACTTCATCTTTAATTTTTATTTAGATATGATAAAATCCTTTTTTCCTAATAAAATAAAATATTTCTATTTCTTAATCTTTTTAAAATTAATTAAGTAAATATTTTTCTTGTAGCTATCGCAACTGTGGAAATATCATTTTCTTCCATGAAGTAGATAAAAAATGAAATATGAAATAAGAGTGGTGATTAATAGTCAAATGATTTGTTTAGTTTGTTACTTAGTAAGTGATATATTTACAAATATAAGTAATGATGCTCTAATTGACCGTTTTCAAAATATGTAAACTCGTCGAAAATCATTATAAATGAATAATATATATTTATAATATTAGTAAAAAAAATTAAAAAAAGTTATGCTTTTTGGATTTTGTGCGGAATCAAAATCTAAGGTTGATTTAGTGATCTAAGCAATGTGTCTACTTGGCACCCAGAAAATTCAAATCCTGGATCCGCCTCTGCTTTTGCCCCATCATAATTCTCACAAAGTAAGAGTTAAATTGCAAATTTATAACTTTGTTTGGCTTCCATAAATCAACAATATGACAAAGATTCAGGAAAAAAAAGAAAAAGAAAGAAATTTTTAATCGATTCAAGCAGAGGTGACGACAACGGTTGCTTGGTGGTTTGGTTGAGGAGGAGAAGATATATATATATATATATATATTTAAAAAAGTCTAATTAAATATTTTCACGTTTCACCGTGCTCAATATATGTGAATCACACTCAAATGCCATGTAGGCAAAAAATGCTCAAATAGTTAGAATTTAGAAGGGTAAGGTGTTCAATAGGTACAAGTCTGAATTTAGGTATTTAAGTGAATCATGCGAAAAACTTTAAGTGGTTGTTGATGACTCAAGCTTATTCAAAAGCAACAAATAAATAAATAACATAACAATAAACTTTAGCTTAAAATCGAAATTGAGAAGAAAAAAAAATGTAAAATATAATTTAAAAAACTGTTAAACTTTCAGAAAACACTCAAATAACCCAAACCCAATTATTTCACTTTACCATTTCTCTCTCTCTTTAGAAAACTCTAAAGTCTCTGTCTCTTCGTCTCTCTGCTTCAACTCCTTCAGCTCCTTCACTTTCCGCTTCAACTCCCATCTCCATTGTTGCCGTCTCCATCATCTCAGCGTCAAGCTCCAATTTTAATTTCCAAAAGGTAATTTTTGTTTTCTTTTTTCTCAGAGTTAGGGTTTCATCCATTTTTTGTAGTTGCTTTAGGTATATGATTATTTCACATGTTAGTTCAAGTCGCACAACGCGTTCCATTGTATAAATTATGCTTTGTTTTATCAGTTTATTTTATCTGTATTTGCTATGGTGTGTTGTCTGAACATTAATTTTATAAGCTCAGCATTTCATAGATAGCATGGTGATCGAAGGTAACGTTGCATTGTTTGATGAGAAATACTGAATTTGGGTATTAATTTTTCAATTGCATAGAGCTATTTAGTGAAAATAGAGTATTTGTCGCTGCAATATTAACTTAACACAAGTTTTATTGGCCTTCAAATATTGGCTGAGAAAGGACCTACCTTTACTGGCAGTCCAAAGTATTACTAGTTAGTAAAAGTCCATTAAAATTCAACTTTCCTGAAATTTTTACTCTCCCTCCAATTTATTTTCCCTGTAAAATATCTCCCCTACTGCCACATTCACCATACAGAACAGGGCAGACCTTTCTCCCTCATTGCTGTTGATGCTCATATGGTCTCTCTCGCCATCATCGAGGTTTGGAGGATGATTAGGCCTTATAGGAAACACTAGACAATGTACTTGGCTTGTGGAAGTTCTATAGTAATTAGCCTAAAAAGAACTTTATAACAGAATTTTATGCATTGTTGGTTAGTTTGAGAGTATGAGTTATGGTAAGCATATAATATAGTGAGAAGGAAGTTGTGGATAGAACAATTTGTTTGTTCCAACTTCCAAGCTTATAGATCTGAGGTAAATATCATGTTCAACTTCCTTCTCATTTTGCTCATTAAGTTTTTGGTCAGGTTGTACATCCTTGTTTAGGAATATTCATTTTGTTGATCAATAGCCATTACAATTGCCAAAGTATCTTGGCCAGTAGTATCTTGCTCACCACAAAAAACCTTGATCCATCTCAACATTATTAAGTTGTACTCCTAACGTTTGACATGTAGAACATCTTCCCATCAATAACATGTGCGATTTATTAATAGCTTACTCTAATGCTTCAACAATTTCTAAATCTGATGGTTTTAGAGCTCTAACATGCCCTTGTTCATCAACACTAGTCCAGCAAATGAACTCCTTAATTGTTGTCCATAATAGACTTGCGTTGCATCAAATAAAGTCCTTGAATCGCCTATATGTTGCACATAGTTTTCACTATCTTGGACCACCTACTCACTTGCATTACCATCCCCTTTCCACCAGTTGGTTACCGCCAAAAATTCTTATGCTTGTTAGAACTAGAAGCATTTGTCTTGGCAACATGTAGATTCTTGCTTTTGTCTTTCTGTTTTTGTTGTAGCATTTTTAGCAACTATTTCATTTGTTTCAGCAACTGCTGAAATAATTACAATAATTGCTGAAATTACTATTGCAACTGCTATAATAATTACAACACTTGCTATAAAATAATTTTAAAAATGCAACAGTTGTTAAATCTGCAATTGTTTACCCTATTTCTTTTTGTAGTTTTGAAACTAACTTGCAAAATTATCTAAGGATAATGAATTTATTTTTGCATTATCACATTTTGATTTTATTATTTTTACATGTAGATTGTGTATCCATGATTATTTTTATAACTAAGTAATCATATCTCCACTATATTTCTTGTCGTATAACTTCTTACCATATCCCCTTCTCCTCATTTTTTGGCCTTTTATTCTATAAATTGTGTTAATGACCTCTTTTTTTTTCTTTTTTATGATTTAGTTAATAATTTTATTTTTGTTTCATGTAGGGTGATAAATGACTCAAAGACAAAAATGAGCAATTGCTACTACTACTACCAAAAAGTATAGAAGGAAAATTAGTACACAAAGACAAAGAGAAGAAGAAGAAAGTACCAGATTAGAAAAGTCCATAGAAGAAGTTGAAAACACAAGATTGGAAAATTCTATAAATGAAGAAAGAGAACGTGTAATAAATGTTTTTTCTACAAATGTAGAAGGAGATGATAGAGGAGGAATAACATGATATACATATTCCAGAGAAGGAGACATTTTTTATTGCTGAGCCTTCTCCGGTTAGTTCTTCAATTGATACTTTCTTTGTGAAGCCGATTAGGTATGCAAATTACAGTTGTAAGTCAATGATTGATATGTATTCAGATTTCAGAGGTTCTTTACTGTTAAATCAGAATGGTGTAGGTTTTCTGATTTTAGTAGAACAAAAATTGGGAAAAAAATTTGACTTTTTATTTTTAGAAACTACTCATAACTTAAATATGTGAGTATTAGATTTTGTTGGTGTTGTTGACAATATTGGTAAAAACATTAGTGTTGTGAAAAAAATTATTTTATTGTTATGTTATTTTCAATAGATGACCTATTTGTCGTAATAGATGAGTTATCTATTGCAAATGAGTCATATGTTGGAAGAAATCAAATCAGTAGCAAGACTTTTTTTATTTCTTTCAACATGTGCCTTGTCGGTTGAAACAAATAACCCATCTATTGTAACAGATGGACCATTTATTGCAATAGACACGTCATCTAATGGAAGAAATCAAATCAATAGATTATTAATTATTCTGTTATATTTATTAAATTTATTGCTATATTTTTTTAATGATGCACAAATCAATTGTATTTTTTTTTTCTGATTTGTAGATAAAATGACTTCCTAAAGAAAATCAAATGAATGAATCAACCTCTAGTAAATCAACTAAAAACAGTTAAAGTACAAACACTATTAGAAGAACTTGTTGAACAAGTCCTTTCACAAATAGATGATATGTAACATTCTGTAGATGTACAGAAAGAAAATGTGGAAAGAGATAATGAAGAAAAATCAGTCAGAAGTTCTAAAAAAACTATAGAGGAGGAAGGTGAAAATAAAAATGAAGAAAAGAAAATAAATGATAAAGATGATGAAAAAACGGAAAGTGATAAAGAAGATGAGAAAGGTGAAGAAAGTGATGAAGTAGATGATATTGAAAGTGGAAAAGTTACTGAAGAGGAAACTGAAAAGGATGATGAAACTTGGGCTTTTGATCTGCGTTCACAATCGCTTATCGATACCTCAATATTATCAACTCTTTATCATCTTTTTCAGTTTCCTCTTCAGCATATTTCCCACTTTCAATATCATCTCCTTTTTCACTGTCATTCTACTTTCAGTTTCTTCATTATTTATTTCCTTTTCTTTATTTTCATCCTCCTCCTCTACAGTTTGTCTAGTACTTCTAACTGATTTTTCTTTTCACATTTTCATTCTCTTTCTATACATCTACAGAATGTAACACATTATCTGTTTGTGAAATGACTTATTCAACAAGTTCTTCTAATGATAGTTGTAGTTTAGCTATTTTACTTGATTTATTAGAGGTTGATTCACTTGCTTTTCTTTTGAAATTTACTTTATCTACAAATAAGAAAAAAATTACAATTGATTTGTGCATCATTAAAAAAAGATAGCAACAAATTTAATAAATACAACATAATATAATAATCAATAGTCTACAGATTTGATTACTTCCAACAGATGATTTGTATATTACAATAGATGAACCATATGTTGCAACAGATAAGTCATTTGTTGGAAGAAATAAAAAGAGTCTTACTGTTGATTTGATTTCTTCCAACATATGATTCATATGTAGCAATAGATAACTCATCTATTGCAACAAATAGACCATCTATTGAAAATAACTTAACAATAAAATATTTTTTTCACAAAACTAATGTTTTTATCAATAATACCACACAAACTATATCACTAGTTAAACAACATTGGTCTCATATTTTTACCAATACACTAAGAACACCAACAAAACAAAGAATACACAGAATATGAGTTCTAAAGTTTTTCAAAACAACTACTCTTTAACAACAAGCAAGTTGAAAATTTGTAACTTTTTTTATCACGAAGTGATTATTTAGCAGATCGAAAATTTGTAGCAACAAGCAGATAGAAAAATTGTAAATCTGATGGTTTTTGAGCTCTAGCATGCCCTTGTTCATCAACGCTGGTCCAACAAATAAACTCCTTCATTGTTGTCCATAATAGACTTGCGTTGCATTAAATAAAGTCCTTGAATCGCCTATATGTTGCACATAGTTTTCACTATCTTGGACCACCATCTTACTTGCATTACCATTCCCTGTAGAACCTCTGTTTTCAATCGTTGGTTATCGCAAAAAATTCTTATGCTTTTTAGAACTAGGAGTGTTCGTCTCGGCAACATGTAGATTGTTGCTGTTGCCTTTCTGTTTTTGTTGTAGCATTTTTAGCAACTATTTCATTTGTTTCAGCAACTGCAAATAATTACAACAATTGCTGAAATTTCTATAAAATAATTTTAAAAATGCAACAGTTGCTACATCTGCAATTGTTTACCATATTTATTTTTGTAGTTTTGAAATTAACTTTCAAAATTATCTAAGGATAATGAATTTATTTTTGCATTATCAAATTTTAATTTTATTATTTTTACATGTAGATTGTGTATCCATGATTATTTTTATAATTAATAATCACATTTCCACCATATTTCTTGTTGTATAACTTCTTATCACATCTCCTTCTCATTTTCTGGCTTTTTATTCTATAAGTTGTGTTAATGACTTCATTTCTTTTTTTTTCATTTTATGATTTAGTTAATAATTTTATTTTTGTTTCACGTACCGTATATAAAATGACTCCAAGAAAAAAGTGAGCAACAATTGCTATTACTCCTACTAAAAAGTATGAAAGGATAATTAGTACACAAAAACAAAAAGAAGAATAAAGCACATGGTAGAAAAAATCTATAGAAGGAGAAGTAAGTACTAGATTAGAGAAGTCCATAAAAGAAGTTGAAAACACAAGATTGGAAAATTCTATAGATGAAGAAAGAGAACGTGGAATAGATGTTTTTTCTACAAATGTAGAAGGAGATGATAGAGGAGGAACAACATGATATACCTATTTCAGTGGAGACGTTTTCATTGCTGAGTCTTTTCAGGTTAGTCCTTCAACTGATACTTTCTTTGTGAAGCCGATTAAGTATGCAAATTATAGTTTTGAGTCAATGATTGATATGTATTCAAATTTAAGAGGTTCTTTATTCTTAAGTCGGAATTATGTAAGTTTTCTGATTTTAGGAAGATTTTATGAGAACAAAAATTGAAAAAGTTCTTTCGATCTTCTATTTTCAGAAACTACTTATAACTTAAATATGTGAGATCAACTTCTTCGATGTCGGATTTATAGTGATCATAAATAGGAAGTTTGGATAAATTATAGTGGCATGTCGTTTTGTTTAGGCATGAAAGAGTTTGCTATCATCATTGACTTAAATTGTCATAAGATAAATATGTATGACAATGAAAAAATGTCAACTAAGACAAAAAGGAGACGACAAGAGTTGGAAAAGAGTTGCAAGAGAAATGAGTTGATTGAGCATCTCAAAACCGAAGATATTAGTAAAGGTGTAAAAAAATCGTTGTGCTTATGTTATTTTGTTCATGACATTGTTTGTGGAAAAGTTTGAACACAAATATTTCAAAAAAAAATGAATTTTGCTCTCGGACGATAGAGAAGCACTATCTATTTATCCATGGAGTTGTATTAGCTATGATATTACATTAACCATCTATTGCAAGTGGTGAAGCCCTATACGAAGATCACCAATTTTTATGATTTTTTATGGGCATCTATGGTAAATTTTATTTTATTTTTTTCATTATTTTTTGGTGCATTCAATGTTTTGATCTCTTTTTGAGATTATTTTATGTGGTATTGGGCATTTGAGGTTGGTTTTTTCCTCTGAAAAATATAAGGTGTTTTCAGAACAAGTGTCTTCATCAAGAATTTTTGACGAAATTTGGTGATTGCTAACAATTTGGTTGAGATTAATGAGTTATTTGATTCCCCTAAGGATTCGGTAAACAACATTCTTTAATTTTAATTTAATAGACAAATGTTGAATTCTACTTCTTGTTTTGTCTTTCTGATTTTGCTGTACCATTTTTAGCAACTGGTTCATTTGTTTTAAAATAATTTTAAAAATGCACTTTGCTACAGATGTATGTTAATCCTATTTCTTTTTGCAATTTTGAAACTAATTTTCAAAATTATCCAAACGGATAATGAATTATATTATCACATTTTGATTTTATTATTTTTACATGTAGATTGTGTATCCATGGATGATTCCTACACCTAGTAAAATGGAGCTGAACTTTTTCACTAAGTTTGTACCTAAAAATTAACTAAAGATGATAAAATTTAAAAGTTTGAGATGAATTGAATAATGTTGTGGCTATTAAAAGCGATAGCATAATTGTTGAGCATAATTTTGATGTAGGAGGATCTTCTCCGAATGTCGAGAGAGCCTTTAGTGGTGTTAATGGTGAAGAACGAGAAGGAGAATTTACTCTGAATGTTAATAGATGTACTGATGGTGTTGATTTAGAAAGAGGAAGAGGATTCAGTGGTGATTTTGGAGTAGGAAGATCTTCTCTGATCGATAAGAATATTTCTTGTCCTAAAGAAACCCCATCCACTTAGAAGGATTCAATAGATTTAATTTATTGAATGCTAGAATAGAGTCTCTAGAGAAAACTATCGTCAAAATGAATGTTGGGATATAATTTTTAGAAAAAATTATTGTCATAATGATGGCTAAGAGAGGTATCATGCCATCATCAAGGGTCTCTCACCCATATAATCTTGATCATGTTAAAGAAGAAAGAGATAAATTTCAAAGACATTGTCAAGTATTCAAAAAAAGGCGTAGAAACATGTGAATGAGTCTATTATCGAAAAAGAATTGGTGTCTGAAGTTAATCCATAGTGAATGTAAAATTGTATTTCAACCATCTTTCTAATATTTGTCTTGTGTGATATACTTCACTTTTACACGTGAAATTCATATTTTTGTTGAATTTCACGTAAAAAGTGAAGTATATATAAAACAAGACAAATGTTAGAAAAATGGTTAGAATACAATTTTACCTTTACTATGCATTATTTTCAGATACCAGTTTTTTTCCGATAATGACCTTATTCACCTGTCTCTTTGTCATTTTTTGAACACTTCACAATACCTTTGAAATTTGTCTCTTTTTTCTTTTGACATGATTAGGAGTATATGGATGATAGATTTTTTATGATGGTCTGACACCTCTCTTAGACATTGTGACGAAATTTTTCTCTGAATACTTTATCCTTGTATTCATTGTGACGATATTTTTCTCTAAAGACTATCCTAACATTCAATAAATTTATTGAATCCTTCTAGTGGATGAAGTTTCTTGAGGACAAGGAACATTCTCATTGATTGGAGAAGATTTTTCTATGCCAAAACCATCACTGAATCCTTCTTTTCCGAAATCAACATCATGAGTAAATTATCTTTCTCCTTCACCACTAAAAGTTCTCTCAATATTCGAAGAGGATTCTCATACATCAAAATTATGCTCAACAACTATGTTATTTCTTTTTATAGCCATAACATCTTTCAAATCCATTCTGAACTTATCATCCTTAGGCACAAACTTGGTGAAAAAGTTCATCTCCATTTCACATTATGTAGGAATTATCCATGGATGCACAATCTACATTTAAAAATAATAAAATCAAAATGAGATAATATAAAAATAAATTCATTATCTATTTTGAAAGTTAGATTTAAAAAAAAAAATAGGATAAAAATTACACGTATAACAACTGTGTTGCATTTTTAAAGTTATTATGTAGCAATTGCAGTAATTATTTCCGCAACTAATATTGCAACAACTGTAATAATTATTTCAGCAACTATTAACAAATGAAATAGTTGCTAAAAATGATATAGCAAAAACAGTAGAATTCAACGTTTGACTGTTAAATTAAAGAATGATGCTTATTGAATCCTCGAAGGATCAAACAGTTCATTTATCTCAATTGATCTGTTATCAGTCGCAAAAAGCCATCGAAATTTTTTTGGTGAAGACCCGTGTTTCGAAAACACCTTATATAACAACCTCAAATGTCCAACACTACATAAAATAAGATCAAAACATTTGATTCACCAAAAAATAATGAAAACTATAAATATAGACTAAAATAAATTTTATTATAAAAGCTCCTGGAAAGTCATAGATGTTGGTGGTCTTCATATAAGGCTTCACTGCTTGCAATGGATAGTTAATTGTAATATCATAGCTAATACAGTCTCATAGATAAGCAGAAAATGTTTCTCTATCAATCGAGATCAAAATCCATTTTTTTTGTAATATTTGTGTTCAAATCTTTTCCACAAAGAATGCTTTGAACAAAATAAAGCAAGCACAACGTTTTTTTTATATATATTTTTACTAATATCTTTGATTTTGAGTTGTTCAATCGATTCATTTATTATGCAACTCTTTCCCATCATATCAAGAATTTTTTGTCTTAGTTGAGATTTTTTTCATCATCATACGCAGCCACCTTATGGAGTGATGATAGCAAACTCTTTCTTGCTAAAGCAAATCAGTATGCCATTATAATTATTCGGTCTTCCTCTTTTCGATTGCTTTAATTCGACGTCGAAGAATTTGGTATACTTATTTGAAATTTAATATTCACATCTTTAAGTTGTAAGTAATTTTCGAGAATTGAAGATTGAAAGAACTTTTTCAAATTTTGTTCATCTAAAATCAGAAAACTTACATAATTTCGACTTAGCAGTGAAAGAGTCTTAAATCTAGACTAGATCATATTAATCAATAACTCAAAACTGTAATTTGCATACTTAATCGGCTTCACAAAGAAGGTATCGAATAAAGTACTGATCGGAGAAGAGTCAGCAAATAAGAGATGTCTCATTCTCTAGAATAGGTATATCATGTTGTTCCTCCGCAACTCCTTCACTAAATTAAAAAAAGATTTGACTTGACCTGGTCAAACTTGTCACCAATTTCAATTCTCTCTAGTGACTTGGTTTTCCATTTTTTGTAAAAATAAAAATCAGATTTTTCTCATGTTGTAATTCAAACTCCCGCCATTGTTATACATGTTTGTGGTTGCATTGATTAAGGAGGAGGAGAAAATGGATATCGATCAGTAAGAAGCCCATGTATTGGATATTTTAGATTGGCTAAGCCCACTAAATTCGAGGCTAATATCTCAATTTAGAGGAAGGAAAAAGTTTGATTTCAAGAAGGAAAATATTTTCTTGGAAAACAATTGAGTTTTTTTGCTTATTTTCTATTGTTTGCTAAGTAAGCAAGAAAATATTATTCTAAGAGCATTTAAATGCTATTTAGAAAAACACATGGAGGCGGTATGTGATGGGGAGTGGGGGCTTCGGAGGTGGTGGGGATTGGGGGCATTGGGTTGGGTGGGAGGAGACAATAAATTTGAAATGTTACCTATGTGGCATCTCGAATATCCCATAACTCCTGAATAGTCACAAAGATCATGGAGACATCAAATATTGTCTTTCTTCATGAAATCCTGAATATTTCATAAATTCTTGGGATATTTATAAAGAGATCATTAGATCAAGATGTAGTTGAACTCTTTTTTATAATTAAATGCTTCAAGAAGATCCACAATTTCCTTCACTGAGATCAAGTCCAAATCATCTTAGTTTGAGAAATACGTCACTAATCATGGAGAAATCTTAAGAGAGGAGAATCAAGGGATCAACAGATTTGTAGTCACAGTCTTAATGACTAAAATTCTTCTTCTTATTTGTTTTGTGATGGTAGTATATTTTCATATTTGAGAATACTTGTTGCAAACAAATTGGCATGCCCAATGGGACCAAACTTGCCCTTCATTTTTTCTCCCACAAATCAAATCTGTAAATCTGAAGCCATAAAATCACAAAGGTAAAAGCTTCATTTTTATAGGTTCTTCAAGTCTCGTCTTTGAGTTTCATCAAGTCTACACTCCGATAAGCCATGAAGTAGGGGACATTTGTAGACATCAAAATTTTATAGGATTCTACAAGACGTGTTCAATTCCAGTTGGAACTCCATAAGACGTGTTCACTTTCAGTTAGGGTTCTTGGAGGCTACTCAACCCAAAACATTGTTCATGCCTATATAAAGACTATTATATTCACTTGAAGAGACATCTCGAATATTTCATAAACTCTTGGGATATTCTGGCCCTTTTTTCCCTCCTGGGAGAGAAGCACATCATTAAAATTTGTCAGACTCTTGACAATTAAATACTTCAAGAAGATCTTGTAGACATTGAAATTTTGTGGGACTCTACAAGACGTGTTCAATTCGAATAAGGACTCTGAAATGTGTGTTCAGTTTTAATTAGAACTACTCAACCCTAAACCCTAGTTCATGTCTATATAAAGGGTACTAAATTCCCTTAAAAGGCATCGCGATATATTCCACAAAAGTAATGGAATATTCATATAGAGATCAAATCTAAATCATCCTAGTTCGAGAAATACACCACTAACGGCCCTCGAATCATGGATAAATCTTACAAGAGTAGAATCAAGGGAGGAACAGAATTGTACCTGCAATCTTTATCAATAAAGTTATGTTTCTTCTTATTTTATTGTGATTGCAATTTATTTTCTGTCACTTTAAAATTTGTTGCAAATAGATTCACAAATCCTTTCGTGGAGATCAAGTTTAAATCATTTTAATTCGAGAAATATGTCACTAACGGTCCTCGAATCATGGAAAAATCTTAAGAGAGAAGAATCAAGGGAACAAACAAATTTGTACTCGTATTGTTTTATCAATAAAAATGTCATATTTTGTGATTGCAATTTATTCTATCACTTTAAAATTTATTGCAAACAACTTATTTTACTTCCATTAGGATGCCATTTTCCTCAAGTGATCGGGCTTCCATATATTATGCATATACAGTAAACTATTGTTAAGTATGCATGTCAAACATGCTATTAGGAATGTACAAAATCAAATCGAAACCCGAATTAAATCGTAAATCGAGTCAAATAAAAAAAATGGCTAATGATTTGGTTTGACTTGGTTTAGTATTGGAAAAAAAAATTCGACTATACTTGGGTTGGTTTGGTTTTAACTAAAAAAGTCAATCCGAGACCAAACCAACCTGACATTATATATATAATTTTTAAAATTTATTTTATATATAAAAGTATTTACTTTGATGTAATTTCTAAATATTACTTATATGTTTTCATAATTTTTATCCTTTAACATATTTTTTCAAGGTTTTGGAGACTTAGAATTTTGAATGGTCCAATAAAGGTTATAGTCCATAGATATTAGTTACTCTAATAAAGCTCAATTCAAAATTAAATCAATAGTAATGCTAACAAAATAAATTAATTCAACACTAAGAATGACAATAATGTTGAATATGTGTTTTTTAGTTTTACATTGGTTTAGACATTTAAAATACATAATCTAATTTTAATTTTTCTTTAATGTTTAATATATAATTAATACTCCCTCCGTTTCACAAAGAATGGTCTAGTTTGATTTGGCACGGAGTTTAAGAAAATAAAGAAGACTTTTGAATTTTGTGGTCCTAGATTAAAGTTATGTTAAATGTACAAAATTGTCCTTTAATCTTGTAGCCTTAAATATGTCACGTGGAAAACTTAAATTAAAATGTTATCAAAAAAAGAAAGAGGTCATTCTTTTTTAAACAGACTAAAAAGGAAAGAATGTCATTCTTTTTTAAACGGAGGGAGTACTTATTAGACTTATTTTAGCATGATTTAGTACTTTTTTAAGTTATGATCATTTTCATTATGACTTGTCAATTTGCAATATTTATTTTTATATGATTTCACTATTATTTTTTGTTGAATATTTTAGTGTCATCACTCATCTCATGTTTTGTGTTATTTTCTTAAGAAACACCTTAAATAGATGTATTTTGGTTGGACTTATAAAGAAATATTTGGAGCACAAGTTAATTATATGTTTGTATGAATACTTTACCGGAAAAATCCAAAAACCTGAAAAACCCCGAACGAACACGAGGTTGAAAAACTCGAAAAAAAACCCGACTTTTATTAGTTTGGTTTGGTTTATAAATTTAAAACTTTTACACAAATAATTTAATTTAATATTTGAAAAATCCGAACCAATCCAATCATGTACATCCCTACATGCTATGTGGGAGAGAAGCCAATACACAGTTTAATTCACATCTTGGAGTACGTTATAATAACACAAAATGCAATTAGCTATTTCACCACCATAAATATAACTTTTAGCAGTAGTAAATAGACACATAAATAAAAAGGATAAAAGCCTTTACTGGCACTAGTTAAATGTCATTGGATCCAATATCAATATAGGTTTTAGGAACATTTACAAAGAGTGTTAATTGCCGCTAAAAATACATATCTAGTAGCAATTAAGCTATTATCGTTAATTAATTACCGGTAAAGATTATTTTTAGTCTATTGTTTATTCTAAGTTTATGACAGGGATTTGGTACGTTCAGACATTTTCGCCTGATTTTAAGGTATATATTTGGTAAAATTGTTAAATTTCATATATTTACGCATAAAATTCAGGTGAAATAATTATTTTAAAAAAATAAAACTTGAAGTCCAATAATCAAACTCGTGATTAAACACTCAAATCTACCTTAAGTTTCAATCATTAATTTGCCAAAACAATAATAAATCTAACAAATTTATTTTGGACTATTTCACATTGTTTTCCAAGTTTTTTCAACAATATCATTTTATTTTCATTTTTCGTAATCATCATGAACTGATTATTTCATGTAAACCGGTAATCGTAGTAGTACTCAACCCAAGAATCAGAGGCGTATCCAGGATTTCATGGGTGCACTATTACAAAATGTTGATCTAAGATATAAATTTGATCGGTTCGACTTTTAGGTTCGCTGAAAACCGTTAAAATTTTAATATTATAGGTTCAAAATATATGATTAATTAATTAAAATGTCAAAAGTACTGCTACCAATAACCATTTAGAGAGGTGTTATTTAATTTTAGAAAGAAAAATAAAACAAGATAAATATAAAATTCAAATTTCTAACCTCACATACAGAGGTCACCCAGTGATCATTGTATTGTATGATACTCCAAGTATGGTTTCATATCTATAGTTCAATACTTTAAAAAAAAATTATAACATTACTATATATGATATTGGAAGGGAAGCATGAGTTCACGTAAACCCGGTAACCCCTAAGAATGACTTCAAAATTAATTAAACCACAATTAAATAATGCATTGGATTTGGGGGGGGGGGGGGGGGG
>JAJOOH010010992.1:0-17404 GCA_029582605.1 Solanum gracilifrons | reverse complement strand
AATATCATGACGAATAAGAGAACAAAACTTTACTTTTTTTCCTAACTTCCCGAAATGGACGAATATTATGTAAATACCCCAAAATGGCCGAAAAATTAAGAAACACACATAAACAATTTTAATAACGCCGTAAATTTTATTTCACTCGCAACAATGACCTTAGAATATCGTAACAGATAGCAGAACAAAACATTACTTCTTTTCGTAACTGTCCAAAAATGGCCGAATATATTACATAAATGCACCCAAAATGGCTGAAAAATCAAGAAACATACATAAACAATACAAAAAACACCGAAAAAAATTTCAACTTGCACCAATGACCTTAGAATATCGTGAAAACTTACATAACAAAACTTACTTTTTTTCGTAAATGCCCCAAAATGGCCAAATATTACGTAAATGTCCCATAATGGCGAAAAAAAATCAAGAAATAAACATAAACAATACAAAAAATGCATCCAAAAAATTTTGACTTGCAAATGACCTTAGAATATCGTGACGAATAACAAAACAAAACTTTACTTCTTTTTGCAACTGTCCGAAAATTGCCAAATATTACGTAAAATCCCAAAAATGACTGAAAAATCAAGAAACACACATCAACAATACAAAAAACGCCTCAAAAAATTTCTACCCTCACGAATGACTTTAGAATATCGTAACGAATAAAAAAACAAAACTTAAGTTCCCATCGTAACTGCCCGAAAATGGTTAAATATTTTGTAAATTCCCCAAAATAGCCGAAAAATCAAGAAACACACATAAAAAATACAAAATACACCTCAAAACAATTTCGACTTGCACCAATGACCTTAGAATATCATGATGAAAAAGAGAACAAAACATTACTTCTTTTCGTAACTGACCGAAAATGGCCCAATATTACGTAAATCCCCAAAATGGACAAAAAATAAGAAACACACATAAACAATACCAAAATCACCTCAAACAATTTATACTTGCACCAATAACCTTAGAAAATTGTGACGAATAAGAGAACAAAACTTTACTTCTTTTCGTAACAGCCTGAAAATTGCCGAATATTACGTAAATGCCCAAAAGGGCCGATAAATCTAGAAACACACATAGAAAATACAAAAACGCCTTAAAAAACATTCGAATTGCATCAATGACCTCAGAATATCGTGAAGAATAATCTAAATGATTTTACTTCTTTTCAGAACTTCCTGAAAATTGCTGAATATTAAGTAAATACTTTAAAATGGCCTAAAAATGAAGAAACACACAAACAATACAAAAACACCTCAATTTTTTTTTGACTTGCATCAATGACCTTAGAATATCGTAACGAATAAGGTAACAAAACTTCACTTCTTTTCGTAATTGCCTGAAAATGGGCGAATATTACGTAAATACCCATAAATGGCCAAAATATCAAGAAACACACTAACAATACAAAAAACACCTCAAAAAAATTTCGACATGCACTAATGACCTTAGAATATCATGACGAATAAAAGAATAAAACAATAATTGTATTCGTAATTGCCCGAAAATGGGAGAATATAATGTAAATGCCCGAAAATGGCCAAAAAATTAAAAACACACATAAACAATGAAAAATTGCCTCAATTTTTTTTTTGACTTGCACCAATGACCCTAGAATATCGTGACGAATAAGAGAATAAAACTTTACTTATTTTCATAAATGCCTTAAATATGCCGAATATTATGTAAATACCCCAAAATGGAATATCAAGAAACACAGAAAAACAATATAAAAAACGCCTCAATTTTTTTTTGACTTGCATCAATGACCTTAGAATATCATGATGAATAAGGGAACAAAACTTTATCACTATTCGTAACTGTCCGAAAATGGCCGAATATTACCTAAATGTCCCAAAATGGCTGAAAAATCAAGAAACACACGTAAACAATACAAAAAAACGCCTCAATTTTTTTTGACTTGCTCCGAAAACCCTAGAATATAGTGATGAAGAAGAGAACAAAACTTTACTTCTTTTCATAAATGCCTGCAAACTGCCGAATATTACATAAATACCCCAAAATAGCCGAAAATCAAGAAACACAGAAAGAAAATACAGAAAACAGCCCAAAAATTTTTGGGCTTGCAACAATGAGCTTAGAATATCAAGAGAACAGAACTTTTATTTTTTTCGTAACTTCCTAAAAATAGTCGAATATTACTTAAATTCCCCGAAATGGCAAAAGATTCAAGAAACACAAACAATACAAAAATGCATCAAATATTGTTTAACTTGCACCAATGACCTAAGAATATCGTGACGAATAAGAGAACAAAACATTAATTCTTTTCGTAATTGCCTGAAAATAGCAGAATATTACGTAAATGACCATAAATGGCCAAAATATCAAGAAATACACTAATAATACAAAAACACCTCAAAAAATTTCGACTTGCAACAATAACCTTAGAATATCGTGAGGAATAAGTAAACAAAACATTACTTGTATTCGTAACTCCCCGAAAATGGGAGAATATAATGTAAATTCCCCAAAATGGCCGAAAAATTAAAAACACATGTAAAGTTTACAAAAAATGCCTCAAAAATATTTCGACTTGCACCAATGACCTTAGAATATCGTGACGAATAAGAGAACATAAATTTACGTGTTTTCGTAACTTCCCAAAAATGGCCGAATATAAAGTAAATCCACCAAAATTGCCGAAAAATTAAGAAACACATATAAACAATACAAAAAATGTCACAAAAAGATTTCGAATTGCACCAATGACGTGAAAATATCATGATGAATTAGAGAACAGTACTTTATTCTTTTTCGTAATTGCCTGAAAATGGACGAATATTACATAAATTCTCAAAAATGACTGAAAAATCTAGAAACCCACATAAACAATAAAAAACACGGCCCAAAAATATTTCAAATTGCACCAATGATCTTAGAGTGTCGTGACGAATAAGAGAACATAAATTTACTTCTTTTCGTAACTGCCCGAAAATCGCTGAATATTAAGTAAGTTCCCCAAAATGGCCGAAAAATAAATAAACACACATAAACAATACAAAAACGTCTCAAAAAAATTTCGACTAGTACCAATGGCCGTAGAATATCGTGATGAATAAGAGAACAAAAATTTACATCTTTTCGTATTACTTGAAAATGGACGATATTACGTAAATACCCAAAAATTGCCGAAAAATCAAGAAACCCAAATAAACAATACAAAACACGCCTCAATTTTTTTTTGACTTGCATGAATGATCATAGAATATCCTGACGAATAATAGAACAAAACTTTACTTCTTTTCGTAAAAGCCCGAAAATGACAGAATATTACGTAAATGTCAAAAAATGCCCGAATAATCAAGAAACACACATAAACAATACAAAATATGCCTCAATTTTTTTTTCAAATGCACCAATGACCTTAAATATCGTGACGAATAAGAGAACAAAACTTTAACTCTTTTCGTAATTGGCCGAAAATGGCGGAATATTACGTAAATTCCCCAAATAGGCCGAAAAATAATGAAACGCACATAAACAATACGAAAAATGCTTCAATTTTTTTTTTACTTGCAGCAATGACCTTAGAATATCATAACGAATAAGAGAACAAAACTTTACTTGTTTTCGTAACTGCCACAAAATGGACGAATAATACGTAAATACCCTAAAATGGCCAAAAAATTAAGAAACACACAAACAATTTTAATAACGCCTTAAATTTTTTGACTCGCACCAATGACCTTAGAATATCGTGACAAATAGCAGAACAAAATATTACTTCTTTTCGTAACTTCCCAAAAATGATCGAATATTACGTAAATGCACCTAAAATGGCTGAAAAATCAACAAACAAACATAAACAATACAAAAAACACCTCAAAAAAATTTCAACTTGCACCAACAAATTGTCCGAAAATGGCCGAATATTACCAAAATGCTTAAAATGGACGAAAAATCAAGAAACACACATAAACAAGACAAAAATTTTCTCAAAACAATTTCTACTTGCACCAATGACATGAGAATATTGTGATGAATTAGAGAACCAAACTTTACTTTTTTTCGTAATTGCCTGAAAATGGACGAATATAACATAAATTCCCCAAAATTAGCGAAAAATCAAGAAACTCACATAAACAATACAAAACAAGACTCAAAAAAATTTTGAATTGCACTAATGAACTTTGAATATCCTGACGAATAAGAGAACATAAATTTACTTATTTTCGTAACTGTGTGAAAATGGCTGAATATTAAGTAAATTCACCAAAATGGCCGAAAAATAAAGAAACACACATAAACTATACAAAAATGTCTCAAAAAATTTTGACTGGCACCAATGACCTTAGAATATCGTGACGAATAAGAGAACAAAATTTAACATATTTTCGTAATTGCTTGAAATAGGCCGAATATTACGTAAATGCCCAAAATAGCCGAAAAATCAAGAAACCCATATAAACAATACAAAGCACGCCTTAAAAATTTTTCCACTTGCATGAATGATCATAGAATATCGTGACGAATAATAGAACAAAACTTTACTTCTTTTCGTAACAACCCGAAAATGGCAGAATATTACGTAAATGTGCGAAAATGATCGAAAAATAATGAAACACACCTAAACAATACATAAAACGCCTTAATTTTTTTTAAATTGCACCAATGACCTTAGAATATCGTGATGAATAAGAGAACAAAATTTTACATCTTTTCGTAACTGCCCGAAAATGGCCGAAAATTACGCAAATTCCCCAAAATGACCGAAAAATCAAGAAACGCACATAAACACTACGAAAAATGCTTCAATTTTTTTTTACTTGCACCAATGACCTTAGAATATCATGACGAATAAGAGAACAAAACTTTACTTTTTTTCGTAACTTTCCGAAATGGACGAATATTATGTAAATACCCCAAAATGGCCGAAAAATTAAGAAGCACACATAAACAATTTTAATAACGCCGTAAATTTTATTTCACTCACAACAATGACCTTATAATATCGTGACAAATAGCAGAACAAAACATTACTTATTTTCGTAACTGCCCAAAAATGGCCGAATATATTACATAATTGCACCAAAATGGCTGAAAAATCAAGAAACATACATAAACAATACAAAAAACACCGTAAAAAAATTTCAACTTACACCAATGACCTTAGAATATAGTGACAAATAACATAGCAAAACTTACTTTTTTTCGTAAATGCCCCAAAATGGCCGAATATAACTCAAATGTCCCAAAATGGCAAAAAAATAATCAAGAAATACACATAAACAATACAAAAAATGCCTCCAAAAAATTTTAACTTGCAAATGACCTTAGAATAAAATGACGAATAACAAAACAAAATTTTACTTCTTTTGCATTTGTCTGAAAATTGACAAATATTAAGTAAAATCCCAAAAATGACCGAAAAATCAAGAAACACACATCAACAATACAAAAAACGCCTCAAAAAATTTCTACTCTCACGAATGACTTTAGAATATCGTGACGAATAAAAAAACAAAAACATAACTTCCCGTCGTAACTGCCCGAAAATGGTTAAATATTTTGTAAATTCCCCAAAATAGCCGAAAAATCAAGAAACATACATAAAAAATACAAAATACACCTCAAAACAATTTCGACTTGCACCAATGACCTTAGAATATCATGATGAAAAAGAGAACAAAACATTACTTCTTTTCGTAACTGACCGAAAAAGGCCCAATATTACGTAAATCCCCAAAATGGACAAAAAATAAGAAACACACATAAACAATACCAAAAACACCTCAAACAATTTATACTTGCACCAATGACCTTAGAAAATCGTGATGAATAAGAGAACAAAACTTTACTTCTTTTCGTAACAGCCTGAAAATAGCCGAATATTACGTAAAAACGGCCGATAAATCTAGAAACACACATAGAAAATACAAAAACGCCTTAAAAAACATTCGAATTGCACCAATGACCTTAGAATATCGTGAAGAATAACATAAACGACTTTACTTCTTTTCGTAACTGCCTGAAAATTGCCGAATATTACGTAAATACTTTAAAATGGCCTAAAAATGAGAAACACACAAACAATTCAAAAACACCTCAATTTTTTTTTGACTTGCATCAATGACCTTAGAATATCTTGACGAATAAGAGAACAAAACTTCACTTCTTTTCGTAATTGCCTGAAAATGGCCGAATATTACGTAAATTCCCATAAATGGCCAAAATATCAAGAAACACACTAACAATACAAAAAAACACCTCTAAAAAATTTCGACATGCACTAATGACCTTAGAATATCGTGACGAATAAAAGAACAAAACAATACTTGTATTCGTAACTGCCTGAAAATGGGTGAATATAATGTAAATGCCCGAAAATGGCCAAAAAATTAAAAACACACATAAACAATAAAAAATTGCCTCAATTTTTTTTTTGACTTGCACCAATGACCTTAGAATATTGTGACGAATAAGAGAACAAAACTTTACTTCTTTTCGTAAATGCCTTAAATATGCCGAATATTATGTAAATACCCAAAAATGGACGAATATCAAGAAACATAGAAAAACAATATAAAAAACGCCTCAGTATTTTTTTTTGACTTGCACCAATGACCTTAGAATTCATGTTGAAGAAGGGAACAAAACTTTATCTCTTTTCGTAACTGTCCAAAAATGACCGAATATTACCTAAATATCCCAAAATGACCGAAAAATCAAGAAACACACATAAACAATAGAAAAAAACGCCTCAATTTTTTTAAACTTGCACCAATAACCCTAGAATATAGTAATGAAGAAGAGAACAAAACTTTACTTCTTTTCATAAATGCCTGAAAACTGCCGAATATTATGTAAATACCCCAAAATAGCCGAAAATCAAGAAACACAGAAAAAAGATACAGAAAACAGCCCAAAAATTTTTGGGCTTGCAGCAATGCGCTTAGAATATCAAGAGAACATAACTTTAATTTTTTTCGTAACTTCCCAAAAAAAAAGTCGAATATTACTTAAATTCCCCGAAATGGCAAAAAATTCAAGAAACACACAAAAATAATACAAAAAACACCTGATTTTTTTTAGCTTGCACAAATGACCTTAGAGTATCGTGATGAAAAACGGATCAAAACTTTACTTCTTTTCGTATCTGTCTGAAAATGGCTAAATATTACGTAAATGCCTTAAAATGGCCGAAAAATCAAATAGTACACAAACAATACAAAAATGCATCAAATATTGTTTAACTTGCACCAATAACCTAAGAATATCGTGACGAATAAGAGAACTAAACATTACTTCTTTTCGTATTTGCCTGAAAATAGCAGAATATTACGTATATGCCCATAAATTGCCAAAATATCAAGAAATACACTAACAATACAAAAAAATTCGACTTGCAACAATGACCTTAGAATATCGTGACGAATAGATAAACAAAACATTACTTATAATCGTAACTCCCCGAAAATGGGAGAATATAATGTAAATTCCCCAAAATGGCCGAAAAATTAAAAACACACGTAAACAGTACAAAAAATGCCTCAAAAATATTTCGACTTGCACCAATGACCTTAGAATATCGTGACGAATAAGAGAACAAAACTTTTACTTCGTTTCGTTAATGCCTTAAATATGCCGAATATTATGTAAATACTCCAAAATGGACGAAAATCAAGAAACACACAAAAACAATACAAAAAACTTCTCAATTTTTTTTTGATTTGCACCAATGACCTTAGAATATCATGACGAATACGAGAACAAAACATTATCACTTTTCGTAACTATCCGAAAATGGCTGAAAAATCAAGAAACACAAATAAACAATACAAAAAATGCCTCAAAAAAAATTCAACTTGCACCAATAACCCTAAAGTATTGTAATGAATAAGAGAACAAAACTTTACTTCTTTTCGTAAATACCAGAAAACTGCCGAATATTACGTAAATACCCCAAAATAGCCAAAAATCAAGAAACACAGAAACAAATACGAAAAATGCCTCAAAATTTTTTGGGCTTGCACCAATGAGCTTAGAATATCATGAAGAATAAGAGAACAAAACTTTTATTTTTTTCATAACTGCCCGAAAATAGTTGAATATTACTTAAATTCCCCGAAATGGCAAAAAATACAAGGAACACACATAAACAATAAAAAAACGCCTCAGTTTTTTTTAACTTGCACCAATGACATTAGAATATCGTGACGAATAACAGACTAAAACTTTACTTCTTTTCGTATCTGCTAGAAAATGGCCGAATATTACGTAAATTATCCAAAATGTCTTATAAATCTACAAACACACATAGAAAATACAAAAATGCCTTAAAAAACTTACTACTTGCACCAATGACCTTAGAATATCGTGACGAATAAGAGAACAAAACTTTACTTCTTTTCGTAAATGCCTAAAAATTGCCGAATATTACGTAAATGCTTAAAAATGGCCGAAAAATCAAGAAACCCACAAACAATACAAAAATACCTCAATTTTTTTTGACTTGCACCAATGACCTTAGAATATTGTGACGAATAAGAGAACAAAACATTTCTTGTTTTAGTAACTACCCGAAAGTGGCCAAATATTACGTAATTTTCCCAAAATGGCTGATAATTCAAGAAACACAAATAAACAATACAAAAAACACTCCAAAAAAAAATTCGACTTGCACAAATAACCTTAGAATATCGTGACGAATAAGAGAACATAACTTTACTTCTTTACGTAACTTCTTGAAAATGGCCGAAATGTACGTAATTTCCCCAAAATGGCCGAAAAACAAGAAACACACATAAACAATACAAAAAACGCCTCAAAAAATTTCGATGTGCACCAATAACCATAGAATATAGTGACGAATAACAGAAAAAAACTTTACTTCATTTCATAACTACCCTAAAAAACACACATAAAACTGCTAAAACCGCCTCAAAAAATTTTTGACTTGTACTAATGACCTTAGAATATCGTGACAAATAAGAGAACAAACTTTATTACTTTTCGTAACTACCCTAAAATGGCCAAATATTACATAAATGCCCAAAAATGGTAGAAAAATCAAGAAACATACATAAACAATACAAAAAATGCCTCGAAAAATTTTCGACTTGAATCAATGACCTTAGAATATCGTGACGTATAGGAGAATTTTTTTTCTTCTCTTCGGAACTACCTGAAAATGGCCGAAATCTAAAGAAACACACATAAAATATACAAAAAAGCCTTAATTTTTTTTGACTTGCACCAATGACTTTAGAATATCGTGACGGATAGGAGAACAAAACTTTACTTCTTTTCGTTACTTCCCAAAAATGGCCGAATATTATGTAAATACCCCTAAATAGCAAAAAAACGAAAAAACACACATAAACAATACAAAAAACACCTCAAAAAAAAATTCGACTTGCACCAATGAACTTAGAAAATTGTGACGAATCAGAGAACAAAACTTTACTTCTTTTCGTAACAGCCGAAAATTGTTGAATATTACGTATATGCCCCCAAAATGGTTGAAAAATTAAGAATGCACATATACAATACAAAAATCCCTCAATTTGTTTTTGACTTGCACAAATGTCCTTAGAATATCGTGACGAATAACATAACAAAACTTTAATCCTTTTCGTAACTACCCGAAAACGACCAAATACAACATAAATGCCCAAAATGGCCGAAAAATTGAGAAACACACATAAACAACACAAAAAACACCTCAATTTTTTTTTGACTTGCACCAATGACCTTAGAATATTGTATAGAATAACAGGACAAAACTTTACTTTTTTTCGTAACTGCCCGAAAATGGTCTAATATTACGTAAATACCCCAAAATGGCAAAATAATCAAGAAACACACATAAACAATACAAAAAACGCCTCAAAGTTTTGTTGACACGCACAAATGACCTTAGAATATCGTGACGAATAACATAAAAAAACTTTACTTCTTTTCATAGCTATCCGAAAATGGTTGAATATTACGTAAATTCCCCAAAATGGCTGAAAAATAATAACTCATAAACAATACAAAAAATGCCTCCATTTTTTTTTGACTTGCACCAATAACCTTAGAATATCATGACGAATAACATAACAAAACTTTACTTCTTTTCGTAACTGCTCGAAAATGAACGAATATTACCTAAATTCGCTGAAATGGCAGAAAAATAAAAAAACACACATAAACAATAAAAAACGCTTCAAAAAAAATTCAACACGCACCAATGACCTTAGAATATCGTGAAGATTAACAGAACAAAACTTTACTACTTTTCATAACAGTTCGAAAATGGCCGAATATTACGTAAATGCCCCAAAATGGCTGAAAAATCAAGAAACACACATAAACAATACAAAAAACGCCTCAAAAAAATTTAAGTCAGACCAATGACCGTAGAATATGGTGAAGAATAACAGAACAAAACTTTACTTCTTTTCGTAACTGCCTGAAAATGGCAGAATATTACGTAAACACCCTAATATTAGCGAAAAATAAAAAAAAAACATAAACAATACAAAAAACGCCTCAATTTTTTTTGACTTGCACCAATGACCTCAGAATATCGTCACAAATAACAGAACAAAACTTTACTTCTTTTCGTAACTGCCTACAAATGGCCTATTATTACGTAACTGCCCCAAAATAGCCGAAAAATCATGAAAGACACATAAACAATACACAAAATGCCTAAAAAAAAATCGACTTGCGCCGATGACCTTAGAATATCGCAACGAATAACAGAACAAAGCTTTACTTCTTTTCGTAACTGCCCGAAAATGATGGAATATTACCTAAATACCCAAAAAATGGCCGAAAAATCAAGAAACACACATAAAAAATACAAAAAATACCTCCAAAAAAATTCGACTTCCACCAATGACCTTATAATATCGTGACGAATAACAGAACAAAACTTACTTCTGTTTTTAACATCCTAAAAATGGCCGAATATTACGTAAATGCCCAAAAAATGGTCGAAAAATTAAAAAACACACATAAACAATACAAAAAACGCCTTAAAAAAATTTCAACTTGCACCAATGACCTTAGAATATTGTGACGAATAAGAGAACAAAATTATTTTCGTATCTACCTGAAAATGGCCGAATATTATGTAAATGGCCCAAAATGGCTGTAAAATAAAAAAACACACATAAATGATACAAAAAATGCTTCAAATTTTTTTTGACTTGCACCAATGACCTTAGAATATTGTGACGAATACAAGAACAAAACTTTACATCTTTTTGTAACTGCTCGAAAATATCCGAATATTACGTAAATGGCCTAAAATGGCCGTAAAATTAAGAATCACAAATTAACGATACAAAAAACGCCTCAAAAAAATTTCGACTTACATCAATGACCTTAAAATATCGTGACAAATAAGAGAACAAAACTTTACTACTTTTCGTAACTGCCCGAAAATGGCCAAATATTACATAAATTTCCCCAAAATGGCCGAAAAATCAAGAAACCCACATAAACAATAGAAAAAACGCTTCAAAATTTTTTTGACTTGAACTAATGACCTTAGAATATCGTGACGTATAAGAGAAAAAATCTTTACTTCTTTTCGTAACTGCCTGAAAATGGTCGAACATTATGTAAATGCCTCAAAATGGCCAAAAAATAAAAAAAAACACAAACAATACAAAAAACGCCTCAATTTTTTTTTGACTTTCACCAATGAACTTAGAATATCGTGACGAATAGGAAAACAAAACTTTACTTTTTTTCATAACTTCCCAAAAATGGCCTAATTTTACATAAATTCCCCAAAATGACCTAAAAATCAAGAAACACACATTAACAAAACAAAAAACTACTCAAAAAAATTTGACTTGAACCAATGACCTTTGAATATCGTGACGAATAAGAGAACGAAAACTTTACTTCTTTTCGTAACTGCTCGAAAATGGTCTAATATTACGTAAATGCCTCAAAATTGCTGAAAATCAAGAAACATACATAAATAATAATAAAAACGCCTCAAAAAACTTTCGACTCAAACCAGTGGGTTAGATATCGTGACGAATGACAAAACAAAACTTTACTTCTTTTCGTAACTGCCCGAGAATGGTTGAATATTACATAAATGCCCCAAAATAGCGAAAAAAATCAAGAAATTAACATAAACAATATAAAAAACACCTAAAAAAAGTTTCAACTTGCACCAATGACCTTATAAATATCGTGACAAATAACAGAACAAAACTTTACTTTTATTCGTACTTGCCCGAAAATGGCTGAATATTACGTAAATTCCCCAAAATGACCGAAAAATCAAGAACTACACATAAACAATACAAAAAATGCCTCCAAATTTTTTTGACTTGCACTAATGATCGTAGAATATTGTGACGAATAAGAGAAAAAAACTTTACTTTTTTTGTAACTACTTGAAAATGGCCGAATGTGACGTAAATTCCCCAAAATGATCGAAAAATAAAGAAACATACATAAACAATACAAAAAATGCCTCAAAAAAATTTCAACTAGCACTAATAACCTTAGAATATCGTGGCGAAAAAGAGAACAAAACTTTACTTTTATTTGTAACTGCCCGAAAATGGCTGAATATTATGTAAATGGCCCAAAATGGCTGAAAAATCAAGAAATATACATAAACAATACAAAAAACGCCTCCAAAAATTTTGACTTGCATTAATGACCTTAGAATATCATGACAAATAACAGAACAAACATTACATCTTTTCGTAACTTCCCAAAAATGGACGAATATTACGTAAATGCTCATAAAGGTGAAAAAATCAAGAAACACACATAAAAAGAAAATACCTCATTTTTTTTTTGACTTGCACCAATGACCTTAAAATATCGTGACGAATAATAGAACAAAAGTTTACTTATTTTCGTAACTGTCCGAAAATGGCCAAATATTAAGAAAATGCTACAATATGGCCGAAAAATCAGGAAACACACAAATAATACAAAAAAAGCCTCAAAAAAGTTTCAACTTCCACCAATGACCTTAGAATATCGTGACGAATAAGAGAATAAAACGTTACTTCTTTTCGTTATTGCCCGAAAATGGCAGAATATTACGTAAATCCCACAAAATGGATGAAAATCAAGAAACACACATAATCAAATCAAAAAAAGGCTCAAAATTTTTTCGACTTGCACCAATGATCTTAGAATATCATGACGAATAAGAGAACAAAACTTTACTTCTTTTTGTAATTGCCTGAAAATTGTCGAATATGACAGAAATGCCTCAAAATGATAAAAAAATCAAGAAAAATACATAAACAATACAAAAAACGCCTCAAATTATTTTTGACTTGCACGAATAACCTTAGAATATCGTGACGAATAAGAGAACAAAATTTTACTTCTTTCTGTAATTGCCCGAAAATGGCCGAATGTTACGTAAATGTCCAAAAATGGCGGAAAACTCACGAAACACATATAAACAATATAAAAAATGCCTCAAAAAATTTATGACTTGCACCAATGACCTTAAAATATCGTGAAGAATAAGAGAATAAAACTTTACTTCTTTTCATAACTGTCCGAAAATGACCAAATATTAAGTAAATTCCCCGAAATGGCCGAAAAATCAGGAAACATACAAAAAATACAAAAAACGCCTCAAAAAAGTTTCGACCTCCACCAATGACCTTAGAATATCGTGATAAATAAGAGAACAAAATTTTACTTCCTTTCGTAACTGTCCGAAAATGGCCAAATATTAAGTAAATGCCCTAAAATGGTCGAAAAATCAAGAAACATGCAAACACTACCAAAAACGCCTCAAAAAATCTTCTACTTCCACCAATGACATTAGAATATCGTGACGAATAAGAGAACAAAACATTACTTCTTTTCGTAATTGCCCGAAAATGGCCGAATATTACGTAAATCCCCAAAATGGCTAAAAATCTAGAAACACACATAAACAATACAAAAAAAGGCTCAAAAAAATTTCGACTTGTACCAATGACCTTAAAATATAGTGATGAATAAGAGAACAAAACTTTACTTCTTTTTGTAACTACCTAAAAATGGCCGAATATGACGTAAATGCCCCAAAATGACAGAAAAATACATAAATAATACAAAAAAAGCCTCAAAAAAATTTCAACTTGCACTAATAACCTTAGAATATCGTGACGAATAACAGAACCAAACTTTACTTCTTTTTGTGACAACCCGAAAATGGCCGAATATTACGTAAATGCCTAAAATGGCCAAAAAATCAAGAAAAACACACAAAAAAAAACTGAAAACGCCTTAGTTTTTTTTAACTTGCACCAATGACCTTAGAATATCGTGAAGAATAACAGAAACGACTTTACTTCTTTTCGTAACTGCCCAAAAATGACCGAATATTACGTAAATACCCCAAAATGGCCTAAAAATCAAGAAACACACATAAACAATATAAAAAACGCCTCAATTTTTTTGTGACTTGCACCAATGACCTTGGAATATCGTGAGGAATAGGAGAACAAAAACTTTAGTTCTTTTCTAACTGTCCAAAAATAGCCGAATATTACAGTAATGCCTCAATGCGGAGAAACTTTTTATTCACTGAGGTAATAGGTCCGCATTGCGGACCTGGAACCTTTTCTTTGTCCGACTTTTTCCTTCTTCGTTTTCCAACCCCAAATTCGCCTAAACTCGACTATTGTTCTCAAATTCATTTTAGGTTCAGATATCCAGTATATGTACTCAAGAACTTAACTCAAAACAACTCTAAAACTCAACTTAACGATCTCCGAAACTCGTCAATTCAAACAAATTCAAGAACAACATTCAAATTCAAGAATTCATGTTAAGAACATCAACTTTCAAACTTTTCAAGGACAAATTCTGTTGAACGAAACATGTTTGGCGCGTGGGTGAATGAACCCAACGCTATGAAAGACTCACATACCTTGTAGGGTTAATTCCTTGGCGAATCCACAACCAAAATCGATCGTTCTTGGTGAATCTGCTTTTACTCTTCTCCTTTCTCTTGTGTTCTTTCTCCAGAAGCCTTAACTTTATTTCTCAAAAGTGTAAACTGAACTAACTCAGTTTTGACCCCGACTATTTTATTAAAAATGGATTTAATTAATTGAGTAAGGAAAAGACCAAACTACCCTTTAAAAATCCGGATTGGGCATTTCCTTATTCGAACAACCCAACTTCCAAAGGGGAAAACTCACACATACGAACTCGAAATCACGCAAACTTAATGGCATTGGAAAGATCATTCCAAGAGCTTCCAACCATATCTGGAACTACACCTAACTCATCCTGATCTAGGAGTAATGGTTGTTTGAAGTTGACCAAAAACTCACTTTAACTTAAATTTTTTCCAGATTTCCTTATACTTTTCAAAAATAAATATTTCCAAATTTTAAACTTTCGTCTAGTTTTTCTAGTTGCGAGATGTAACATCGTAACTTCCCGAAAATGGTTGAATATTAAGAAAAATCCCCAAAATAGCCGAAAAATCACGAAACAAACATTAAGAATAAAAAAAACGCCTTGATTTTTTTTTTGAATTGCAACAATGACCTTAGAATATTGTGACGAATAAGAGAACAAAACTTTATTTCTTTTCGTAACTGCTCAAAAATGGCCGAATATTACGTAAATGCCTCAAAATGGCCGAAAAATCAAGAAACACGCATAAACAATACAAAAAACACCTCAAAAAAAATTCGACTTGCGCCAATGACCTTAGAATATCGTGACGAATCAGAGAACATAAATTTACTTCTTTTCATAACTGCCCGAAAATGGCCGAATATTAAATAAAGGGAAAAGGGACAGATTTACCCCCGAAGTTTAATAAATGGTATGTATATGCCCTCCATTATACTTTGCGTCCATATAAACCCCTGCCGTCCAATTATAGGTACATATATACTCCTCTCACTAACGGACCCCTAATTTCTTACACGTGTCTTAACCTTATTGAACTACCCGTTTGACCCTTTTTTTTAACCCATAACCCAACTATCCGCCCCATAACCCAATACCCACCCAATTTCCTCTAAAAGGAATCCTAATTAAAATACCCAAATTAACACACCAAAATCCGTCCCTTTTCCCTAGTTGGAGGTCCCCGTGTATCTCACACACCAAAACCCTAGTCGTCGCCGCAATTCCAGTTTATCTTCGTCCATTCCACCTTGTCTTCGTCGATTTCACCTTGTCTTCGTCGAATCTTTCGTGTGTTTTTTGATTCAACTTGTGTTCGTCAAAGGTACCCAAATATCCCATTCGATTTCATAGTTTTCTTGTTTTGCTGTTTTCGATTTGCTTTCATATATAGTAAATAAATCTGTTGTTGCTATTTTTTCGGTAGTTTTCTTGTTGTTTCTTTATTTATTGTGTAAAATATGCGTTTTATAGTGAAAATCTTTCTAGGGTTCACGTTCTAGTTATTGGATTAAATAAATGTTTTTTTTGTTTTAGAGTGTAAATGAAGTACATGTTGTAGGGTTTCACTTCCAGAAAATGAAGTTCACGTTCCAGTTTTTGTGTTAAAGAAATGTTTTGTTTTGTTTGTATTCATGCCTTTATGTGGTGGACCTTTAGTTTATGATTTGTTGGTTTGGTAAAGTATAGTTTCAGATTCCCTTGACTTGGTCTACTTTATTCCATTACTTTGTCTAATTTTTTTTTTGTTGGGATTTTTTGTTTGTATTCATGCCTTTATGTTGTGGACCACTTTGAGTTAATAAGAGATAATGCTTCTTTAATTGTTAATTGTGGACCACTTTGAGTTAATAAGAGATACTACTCAATGTTACTAATTGAAATTCTTAACTCAATGTGACTTAATTAACTAACTTACCTACTTTAACCCTAATGTGACTTACTTACTTAATCCAAATGTGACTTACTTAACTAATTGACTTACTTAATCCTAATGTGCTTACTAATCCAAATGTAACTTACTTAACTAATATGACTTTCTTAACTTACTCAATGTGACTTAATTAACTTACCTACTTTAATCCTAATGTGGCTAACTTGCTTTAATCCTAATGTGACTTACTTAACTTACTTATTTATGCTTACTAATTGACTTTCTTAACTCAATGTGACTTAATTAACTTACTTACTTTAATCCTAATGTGACTAACTTTCCTTAATCCTAATGTGACTTACTTAACTTACTTATTTATGCTTACTAATTGACTTTCTTAACTCAATGCGACTTAATTAACTTACTTACTTTAATCCTAATGTGACTAACTTACTTTAATCCTAATGTGACTTACTTAACTTACTTATTTATGCTTACTAATTGACTTTCTTAACTCAATGTGACTTAATTAATTAACTTACTTACTTTAATCCTAATGTGACTAACTTACTTTAATCCTAATGTGACTTACTTAACTTACTTATTTATGCTTACTAATTGACTTTCTTAACTCAATGT
>JAJOOH010010991.1:0-15159 GCA_029582605.1 Solanum gracilifrons | reverse complement strand
ATCAATTGGACCACACCCCTCACTGTTAAGGATGCATATGAGAGTTGGAGTCTATGGAAAGTTGACAAAGCCATCAAGAAGATCTGGATTATGATACCTGCTTGTATTTTTTGGAGTATTTGGTTAGAGAGGAACAAGAGATGTTTTGATGAAGAGTCAACTGCTTTAGGCATTTTGAAGACTAGGTGCACTGAAAATTTGTTTAGTTGGACCAACTTGTATCCTGCTGTTAATGCAGAACAACTTCAGGATTTTACTAACTCATTAGCTCTGGCTTAGATAGTTTGTACAGTTAGCCAAAAAAATTTTTGTAAGCTCAAATGCCATATCTTGTAAATTTTGCATCTTCCTGATGCTGTTATTAATACCACTTATCTAATAATAAAAAAAAAAAGATCAAGAAATTGCTTTTAAAAGTAAACAAGTACATGGAATCTTTACATTTATTAAGAATCGTTTGGTGTGAGGTATAAGGAATAATAATTCTAGGGATAATATGCAGGACTATTTTATACTGCGTTATAAGAATAATAATCCTAGGGATAATATGCAGGACCAGTCCTGGGATTATTTATCCCACACTTTATACCTTAGTAATGGGATAAGTTATCCCATATACATGATAGAATAACTTATCCTTAGAAGAGTTGGCATATGCACAGGGCGTCTGGATTATCCGTGTGACCATGTGGCCTTCTCACTTAAGTAGTCCGCTCAAGAACCCTGAGTCTAGTAAACCAACCCATACAAAGACCTAAGATAGAGTTTTGCCTCCACTTCAAAGATTTTCCAACCCACCTTAAGTATATTCATGCATATGACTTAATTTGAAGTGGGTTCAATCGAAACCCTTTCATCAAAAAATTGCACTATGCCAAGCAAAAGGGTAATAGTTGAAATTTTTAAAGATATTTAACTTAGAATCCCCTGAAATCAGGGGATTTTCTAGTGAAGTTGGCAAAGGGAGATCAAATTTTGCTTAAGGTCACAAGTGCTCAAATCCTAGGATTGACGATCCTTCACTTCTTTTAACCCCTTGTCAAAATTCCTCGCTCATCACTCTATCATAATCAAAATCATGCCCAAAAGTTTGATCGTTTACTCCTAATCCCACATTCTTTTTGGTGGGAGGAGTAGTAGTAGTACAAATGATTCAAGTTATATACACAGTATAATGATTTTTTTAACATCATCATCATAATTTGACCTAATATAACAATTTACATACCATTTATTCTAGGTTACCACTCAAATACTATTGATTCACCCTGGTGCTCTTAGCTCGACATCATGGGTTCTGTTTCACTAGAACCCCTCGTTTCTTTTATGTAGCCCAACTCATAGAGAGTTCTGTCACTTGGTCTGAACCCATTTCTTCTATTCCTATCCGGATCCCACCTTTCTTCCGAAAAAAGGGAAGGTGACAATTGCCCTATGAAGACTCGCTTTCGCTACGGCTCCGGTGGGTTCCCTTAACCAAGCCACTGCCTATGAGTCGCCGGCTCATTCTTCAACAGGAAATGCAGAATTGAAGAAACCATGCAATCGCCAGGGCCAGCGCTCCGGAGCTTCCGGTAGCACAGCCGAGACAGCGATGGGTTCTCTGCCCCTGCGGGGATGGAGCGACAGAAGTTTTTTTGAGAATTCAAGAGAAGGTCACGGCGAGACGAGCCGTTTATCATTACGATAGGTGTCAAGCACACCCAAAGGGTAGTGTTTGTGGTTTCCTCGTCATAAAAAAAAATTATTCATTTCATTGAACTTAAAACTCACCCAAAACGAGACGAAATGGAATCTAAACCTCACCAACAAAGTAAAAGTTCAGCTACTCAACCAACTGAGCTACTAAGATTCCTCGAGTTTGCAATAACACAACAAGAATCAAAGTGTCAAAAAAAGAAAGAATTAATACCGTTCTTGACCAGCAGTATCCCAGATCTGAGCTTTAACAGACTTGTGCTGTATCACAAGGGTTCGTGTCTGGAATTCAACCCCAATTGTTGCTTTAGAATCGAGGCTAAATTCGTTACGAGCAAATCGAGCTAGTATCTGTGACTTTCCTACAGCTGAATCACCGATTAACACCACTTTGAACACATAATCTATCTTCTGGCTCGAATCCCCATAACCACTCGCCATTGATTTCTCTGTAAAATCAGCAGCTGAAAATGGAAGAGAGATCGGGGGTGGAAACAGAGGAGACGTAGATCTTTATTTTGTCTTGATGGACCTCTGTCTTTATTCTTTTCCTTTTTCAATTTATTATTTCAAAAAAAGTAAAAATAATAAAATTATTAACCCGAGGGTCAACAACATATCTAAAGTATTTTTAACTTTTTTGAGTTTCATATTTAAATTATCATAACTTGTGTGAGTTTCAAAATCTGAGTAATAACCAATTATTTATGAAAATACATCTCAATTATTGGATGTGTGAATTTCTTACCTAATATATCATCACTATTCAGATAGCAAAAGAGAACAATTGATAGGTAATGTGTATTTATATATATATATATATATAATTGATGATAATTCAAGTAGAAAATTTGCATACCTGATAGTTCAGCTATGAACGTTAAAATAAAATGATACTTTAGGTGTGATTTTGATTCTTCACTCTTTTTTATTCAAAAATAATATTAGAGATCGGTAAAATTAGTCGAGGGACCTAAAAAGCAATGGTTTACCTCTATGGCGAATGTTAGCGGTTCAGGTTTGCTCATCTCCAATTCGTGAACTTAATCGATATAACACATTAAAACACCCTTGTTGATGATATTTTACTCCAACAACATGTAGCGTTCCTCAAACATCTGATATATCTTTAACCTTTCCCTCTCTTATTAACACTACAAAATATTTTTGTTTATTATGATTAATTACCGGATATGTAAACAATGATTTAAATTTAAATACATGATAACCTTATAAGCATCATTATTTTACAAGTTTCGTACCTAAATTATTTGATGTTCATAGAATTCCTACTCTACGGTCTACATTGTTTCTAATCTATCTCTTTCGATTTCTTTTCTTTTATCTCTAGCAATTTCTTTTCTATCTATGAAGAAAATAAGAAATGAGGTGGAAGAGATATTTCCATACTTGTTTTGATTTATTCAAGAGTTCAAATCATAATCATAGTTACTAAACAAAATAAAATACATACGAAACCACTCAAATATGAAATTACAACATGAGGGAATGTAACACATCTATAAATAATGGACCAAGAACACATCTTTAATATGCAATTTTAATAACATAAATTGCTATTCACACATATTAACAATTTCTTAGGGAGTGTTTTCACTTCACTTGGACCTCCTTCAACCTATATAAAGTTTTTGAAGCTTATACACCTTGTCTTCACTTCAACTTTCGGATTGGACTACATAAATCTCTTCTTTACTTGCACTTTCATTTTTAGTACTTGATAATCGTCAGTATATGTTAAGCTTATACTTTGACTGATACTGAAAAACAGGGCGATCAAAGTTAAGCTTGAGTTTAAATTATGTGTACTTACGGTGTCAAAACTATTGGATAATTAGGATCCGGTTTTTCATTCACCTGCAAAACTCACCAAGTCCAACTAAGTATTCCATTTATTAAATAGTTGAATATATTAATCGGAAGAAGCTAATGAATCAAAAATATGAAGTAGAGGCAAACAGAAAGAAAATTAGTGCAGCTAAACACTTTCATAATATTTCTTAATTTTATTCAAGCATTCAAAACATATTAAAGGCTACTCAAATCTTAAATCACAAAATGAGGGAAATGCAACACTCTGAAGTACAAACAGTACATGTCTACAGGTAGAACAAACGACGACTATATTCAACAAACAAGTAAACAAAAAGCAACATGTTAACTTGCAGCACAGAGAACACCACCGAAAGAGATTTCTATGTTTCCAGAAATGTGTTGTTGATTTTGTTAAGCCTTTTGACTACTTCTTTCATGGTTATTCTTGATTCTGGCATTTCCTTTGTGCAGTCTAAAGCCAATTCTATCATGGACGCGATGCAGATTTCACTTTTGGAAGTGATCTGTTTTTCCTCGGAAAAAATATTGGCATCCACAACGTCCATCATAGTCCCTGAAAATAATTGTGTTATCCATTTCCTCAAGTCAAGATCTCCATGGAATATCTCTTCATTTGTTGGCCTTCTTTTGGTCAAAACCTCCATCAACATGATGCCATAACTATAAACATCACCACTAGTGGACACTATTCCCTCTGAGCCATATTCTTAAACAAATGAAAATGAAAAAGAATTACTCATTTGAATATAACAATAGTGCGCGTACTAACAAAGACATGCTTTTTATTTAGTTCTAGTATTTGCAAGGGCTTGATTTAGATAAGAAAAAAATCAAATAGAAAGGTTATTATATAAGTGAGAAAGAAAGAAAGTAGTATACCTGGTGCAATGTATCCAAGAGTTCCCAATGTCTCGGTATGTGCCATGGACTTACTTATGGCTAAAATTTTAGAGATGCCAAAATCACCAACTTGAGCCACCATATCTTCATCCAAAAGAACGTTGGCTGGCTTTAAGTCGCAATGAACTATTGGAGTGACATGACCATGATGTAGATATTCAATTGCCATTGCCACGTCAAGCATTATGGTGACTCTTTGATGAAGATTCAAGTGGCAATCTTCTCTGTACAACCAATTCTCAAGACTCCCGTTGGGCATATATCGCAGAACAAAGGCTCTTATATAGTCACTAGAACAAGTAGTAATAACTGGAACAATATTTCTGTGTCTAACATTTCTCATCACTTCGCATTCGGTATCAAACCTCTTGCATACTTGCTCATTTTCCAAATCCAGAACCTTAATGGCCACTACAGTTCCACTAGATAATGTGCCTTTGTAAACAGAACCAGAGCTTCCCTCACCAATTAAATTGGATTCATCAAAATTATTTGTTGCTAGTTGAATCTCATGATAAGAAACTAACTGATGAGTCCCAATCTCCCGTACCTTTTCAACATCTTTGAACTTTCCTTTATTTTGTTGTTTCATTATCCAAATTAAAACCAACAAGAATATCAACAAGGATGATATAACCACTGGAGTAACAATTTTTAGCAGAACCTCCTTAAGCTTTGATTGTTTTCCAGGATTATTGATAGCGCAAGCAGGAATCTCCAATATGTGCATTCCACATAGACCTTTGTTCCTGAGAAATGATTGAAGAGTGGAATTTGCAAACACGCCACCACTCGGTATTTCACCTTCTAAATCATTAAATGAAACATTAATGCTTTTAAGGTATGAGAGTTTTTCCAAAGACTTGGGAATAGTACCTGACAATGCATTTGAAGACAAATTCAAGAATTCCAAGCTTATCAAGTTGGCAAAGGATAATGGAATTTGGCCAAAAAATGAATTGTTGGATAGGTCAAGATACTGCAGGTTTTGGAGTTCCCCGAATCTGGTTGGTATCACGCCTGAAAAGTGGTTACTGCAAAGATATAGTCCTACAATGGCTTTCAGTTCTCCAATATCTGATGGAACTTCTCCCTCTATAGAATTTCGTGACACACTTAGATAGAGAAGACCACTCATCTTCCAAAGACTCAACGGAAATTTTGATGAAAATTTATTAGAATCCAAATAAAGATGTTGTAGCAAGCTTAGATCTCCTATACATTCTGGGATCACTCCAGTGAGCTCATTATGTTCCAGATATAATTGAACCAAATTAGATAAATTGCATACTGCCTCAGAAATATGTCCCTGCAATTTATTGTAACGTAGATACAGACCTTGGAGTTGTTTAAGCTTACCAATCTCAGGAGGAATACTCCCTGTCAAGTTGTTTCCTTGAAAGTATAGGGTCATTAGACCGCTCATGTTGCTTATACCTGTGGGGATGAGGCCGTTGATGTGTGCATGTCCTATATGAAAGTTTTGAATAGTAGATGAAAGATTCCCAATAGAATTTGGCAGAGCGCCATTCAACAGATTGAAACCCACTTGTAGATATTTCAACATCTTACAGTCCGCCAATGAATTGAAGAATAACAACTCACGCTCTCTTGGTTCATTGGTTAGTTGATTATGATGTAGGAAGAGATATCGCAGCTCATGAAGATTTCCCAAATTAGTAGGAATAGTTCCTGACAGAAAGTTATCATTTAGCTCCAGTTTCTCAAGCTTGGAAGCATTTGTTATGAACAATGGAATTTCCCCTTCAAGCTGATTGTCTCCCAAGTAAAGTTCTTTAAGGTTCGGAAGATGAAGACCTGTAGTGGTTGGAATTCTCCCCAAGAGGTTATTGAAACTGAAAGCAATCACTTCCAAAGAAGATATGTTGAAAATAGCCTCTGGAATTTGACCAATAAGATTAGAATTGTCCTCAATGACTAATACCCTCAACTTTGATAGCTTCCCTAATTCTTGAGGAATTTTCCCTACTATGTGATTTTCTCCACAATAAAGATATTGCAGAGTGGAAATATTTCCCAATGAAGTGGGGATAGTCCCTTTAATTGGATTACCACCAATAAGAAGCATCTCGAGTTTGGATAAACAATCAATATTTCTGGGTATTTCTCCAGTTATGTTGTTGTAAACTATGGACAATACTTTGAGCTCTGTGAGTTGGCATATGTTGGAAAGAATGCAACCAGAAATTTGGTTGAAAGATATAATTAAATGCTCCAGATTTGATACAATATTCCCTTGACCAAGCAAGAGAGGGCCGGAAAGGCTATTGTGTCGCAGATTTATGGACAGTAGTGACGAGATATTAAACAGTTCTACGGGAATGGAACCTGTTAACTGATTATCAGTCAAGGACATGTCCGCAAGTTGGCTCAGATTACCGACCTCCTTAGGAATGTTGCCGCTGAATCTATTCCCAGACAAACTGAAGTTCATCATTTTTGTGGCATTTCCAACAGAAGGAGGGATTATACCGATGAGACTATTGTTCCTGAGATTTAAGACTCTGAGTTGGGGTACATACCATGGCCCTCTCCACATTTCACCACTGAGTTCATTGAAAGCCAATGAAATTACTTGAACTCTCCGGTTTTGAAATAGACTTGTTGGTATACTTTTGTTGAGCTGATTGTTTTGAATATCAATCACTCGCAAGCGAGGCAAGTGGCCAAGTCCATAAGGGATGCCACCGCAGAAGCTGTTGTTCTTGAGATTGAGAACACTGAGGAAGGACAGATTGGCCAAAGACGGGGAAATTGTGCCTTGAATTTGCAAATTAGGAAGAGCCAAGGCCACAACCCTTTGCCTTTTTGAACTACAAGTGACACCAAACCAAGAGCAAAAAGAAGTATTTTTGGTCCAATTATTGGCCAAAAAATGATTAGGACTTGTAATAAGATTTTTGAAAGCTAGTAGAGCTTGTTGGTCAGTCTCATTTGAGGAAGAAACAGAGTAATATTGAATTACAAGTAGAAGAATCAGTAAGAAAATGTTCTTCTCCATTGGAAATAGAATGTTTGTATGTGTGGTATTTAAAAAGCTCATTGTTATATTTATAGATAATGAAAAAGCCTTAAAGGCACTACAAAATTCTTCATTACCCACCTATACAACAACTCTTCGACTATGAGAGGTTAAAACAATATGTTTCAAGAAAAGAAAAGGTTATCATTAATTAGTAGAAATAAATTATTTAAGTGTAATTTTGCTTTTAGATAAAAGTAAATTGGTTGTTAAACTTTTTTGAACAGATTAATAAAGGTGATTTCCACAACCTTTTATGTCATCAAATTGAGGAATACATTGGCCAACTTTATAAAGGCAAAAGCACAAAAAGACAGGTGAATTGATTGACACAAGAAAGAAAGTATATTTATATAATATGATTAGTTAATTACATGCATTATTAAGAAAGAAAAAGAAAAACGTATGTGTATATATATATATATATATAATATGGTCTAGAACCAAGTCAAATATGGGAGTCCACGTAGTGTAAGATAAGTTAAGAAAAAAGCATATTGCTTGACCTTTTGTTATTGGGTCAGTACAAAATTTATGTGGAAAAATTTACTAAAATTGTAATAAATAGTGAACATGAATTTATAACTTTTAAAATATAATGTATTTAATGTTAATTAGGAATCTTAAAAAGTAATCCTGAATTTACCTTTGATCACGCCATCAGTAATATAATAGTCTATAGACTGAGCTAGGTTGCAATGAACACAACAGTGAGTCTGAAATCATACATATATACAAGGAAAAAAGGGTCTAATATAGCCATCAATTTTGCGATTTAAAGTTGATATATCTCTCATTATAAAAGTAGTTTATTGAGGGAAATGCAACACTCTGAAGTACAAACAGTACATATCTACAAGTAGTACGAACAACGACTATATTATTCAAAAAACTAGTAAACAAAAAAGCAACATGGTAACTTGCAGCTCAGAAAAAACACCACCGGAAGATATGCAAACTTTTGTTTGCAAAAATGTGTTCTTGATTTTGTTAAGCCTCTTGACTACATCTATAATACCTCGCAACTTCTAAGTAAAGGTATGAACCATTCTCCATATGTGTATCGATTCGAACCCACCAAATTTAAGTTTGACTTGGTGTAAAGGTCCAATAATAAGTGTGTAAAGTGTATTGGATGCATGTGAACAAGGGTCATAAGGGATTCCTAGTGTATGAAGAGTTTTTGTGGCCTAGTACCAAGAAAATGAAAGGTCGTGAAGCCTTCTTTCATATCTACAAGTAGTACGAACAACGACTATATTATTCAAAAAACTAGTAAACAAAAAAGCAACATGGTAACTTGCAGCTCAGAAAAAACACCACCGGAAGATATGCAAACTTTTGTTTGCAAAAATGTGTTCTTGATTTTGTTAAGCCTCTTGACTACATCTATAATACCTCGCAACTTCTAAGTAAATGTATGAACCATTCTCCATATGTGTATCGATTCGAACCCACCAAATTTAAGTTTGACTTGGTGTAAAGGTCCAATAATAAGTGTGTAAAGTGTATTGGATGCATGTGAACAAGGGTCATAAGGGATTCCTAGTGTATGAAGAGTTTTTGTGGCCTAGTACCAATAAAATGAAAGGTCGTGAAGCCTTCTTTCCAACGCATTCAACCGTTCGTCAATCCAAGCTTTATGCTAAAAGTTATGCCTATTTTACTAGGCACTACATATTCTGTGTGATCCGCGCGCAAAGTAGATGTCCGCTGTGCGGCAAGGGTTTTATTTGCCCTTATTTCTTACCATAAATAAGTTTTCCTTTTGGAAAAGGTTTTAATATTTTGAGTAGTCCTTTTCTTGTAGGAAAATTTTTAGGACTCTATAAATATAGGCATGTTCCTTCTAACTTAATCAACATTCACAATGTAGTCCTAGGGTTTTGAGAGTTGCGGTTATGGAGGAGAATTTTGTGTACCTCCTTGTATCTCGAGTGAATTGGTTGAGGTTGTTTCTCTCTATATTTTGTACTCTCATATTTATAGTGGATTGCTCATCTCCTTTGTGGACGTAGGTCGATTGACCGAACCACGTTAAATCTGTCTCTTTTGGTGTGTTTCTGGTTTATTTTCTTACTCATGGTCTTTCGAGGTTTGCTTTGCTAGCTTCCGCACTACACCTACTTATTTTCGGTCCTAACAAGTGGTATCAGAGCCAGATTTAATGATGAAGTCAGGTTCAGTGGTTCGATAATCGATGATTGAATCGGGTTAGAAAGATGGGTGTTCATCTTGGCTGGCGTAGTTCTAGCCGTAACCTTTTTGACGGTAATGAAGATTTTTGTTGGAGAAATTGTTTCAGAGAGGTTCTCTGCGTTGATACATAGATTTAATGGAGGAGATTATGGAGAGGAGAAGCAAGCTGTTGAAGATTGTGTGAAGAAGGTGGACAAATTTATTTTGTCAGAAATTCAGGCCAAGCGGGAGATTTGTTGGGGTTATTTTCCCTGAATTTCTTACCATAAATAGGTTTTCCTTTTAGGAAAAGGTTTTGGATTGGCTAGTCCTTTTCTTGTAGGAAAAGGTTTAGGACCTATAAATAGAGACATGTTCTTTCTAACTTAATCAGCATTCACAATGTAGTCTTAAGGGCTTTGAGAGTTTTGGTTAGGGGGAGAATTTGTGGGACACAAGCTTGATACGTTATCACTTGTGTGAACCTCCCATGTATTCTGAGTGAATTGGTTGAGGTTGTTTCTCTTTATGTTTTGTACTCTCATATTTATATAGTGGATTGCTCATCTTCTTTGTGGACGTAGGTCGATTGATTGAACCACGTTAAATCTGTCTCTTTTGGTGTGTTTCTCGTTTGTCTTTTTACTCATGGTCTTTCGAGGTTTGCTTTGCTAGCTACCGCACTACACCTGCTTATTTTCGGTCCTAACAGGCAGTGCTACTGTTAAGGTTGCGCGAAGTAGTTTTCAGCTGCACAACCGCGCACGTTTCTTCGGAATTCTTTTAGTTCTCTTTTTTTTCACGTTTTAGGAGGGGTGTTTTTGTCTTTTCCTCATCCCATAACCCTTACCCATGAATATTAACTTCCCCAAAAGCCTAAGTCAATCAGATTTCATAAGTTACAAAAAATTTCATATCCAAGAACTCCATGGAAGGGTTTCTCAAGTTCAAGCTATAAAAGATCCAAGTCCAAAGCATTTCTCCAAGAATTCATAAAATTTAGCAAGGTTTCCCATTTCAGGCATGTGAGATTTCATTGATGAATATCTTTCAATCCATTAAATTCCAAAGAAAACCTTATTCTTCAGTTAATCAAATTCTACATAACTTAGGGTTCATATGAAAAACATGAATTGCATCTTATTTCAATTTTTCTTCATGAATAGCCCATGAATATATGTCTCAACCTAAAATTCAATATTCTTATATGGTTATTTTCGTAAGCATTCAGAATAAGGAAATTCATGTCCTTGAAATTGCGTTGCTTAAATTACATGTTTTATTGGGGATGACATAATTTGTTATGATCAGTTGTACTGTCAATCTTTCAGTTCCATATGTATATGATGCTTTCAGATAAAGCATTTATTATCTCAGTTTCAGATTTTAGTATAATTGAGTTATCCAGTTAGGAGTATAACTTAGCACCGAGCAGACGTAGAGATGGAGGTTCACCCGTCAGTTAGGATTGAGACCTTTAGTAGCAATTTTTAAGTCTCAAAATTACGCGCCAACATAGGTTTTAAGAGTCACCTGTCAGACTAGGACTGACACCTTAGTCCTTTTTGGATATCATCTTAGTGGATCCACATTAGACAATGTTAGTACCCTGGTAAAGTACATAGCACCTTTCCAACTAGGGTATAGGTTGGACTCCATTTAGCTCATGTGGAATAAAGTCGGTTAATAGTATCTCCCGCAATTCAATTTCAGATATTTGATGACATTGTATTCCAGTTTACTCAGTGTTGATTAGTTACATGCTTATTACTTGGTCATTGCATCAGCTTATTAATTTTAGTTTTATATTCAGTTTAGCATCTTAGATTTATCATGTTCAACTTGTTAGATTATTATGTTTATCTCATATATTCAGTACATTCAAAGTACAGACGGCATACTCTTTTATGCCATACTGTTTTATAATATAGGTTAAGACCCTCGGTATCTATCTCGTGGTTAGTATGATTTTCGTATCATCTCAGCAGCTGAGCTTGGTAAGTCCTTATCTTTCGAGGACAAGTGCTATTATTAATTCTTTATGTTAATTTTTCAGTTTCAGACAGTTAGAGTTAGTTGCGGGCTTGTCCCAACAACTCGTCTTAGTAAAGGTTTTTAGACAGTCAGACAGTAGTTTCAGCCTTATGGTTTGTTCAAACGATTTCTATTTTACTATTCAGTTGTTTTAGATTTATCTCAGTTTAGCTTCCACAACAATTATATTCAGTTATTATATGTATGAATCTTAGTAGGCGTTTGGCCATGCGATACCATATCATGATATGGTATCGTGAGATGGAATTAGCGTGTGGACATGCGATTTTACGCTGATTCCATCTCATGATTCCATATCATGAGATGTGATTCCATATTCTCCAAAAACCATGATATGAAATTATATGTAAATAAAATTTTAATACAAAAATCATGATTTGAGATGTTTTAATACAAAAATTGATCCACGAGTTTATATTTTATTAAAACAACCCCACATTTATATCTATTAACCATTTATTTCATATGTAAATAAAATTTATAATCACATCATTACTTTTTTAAAATTTATTATTCTCACCGACATAAAATTTATTATTCTCACCAACATATAGTCACTTTAACTCACACCAATTGATTGTTAAAGTGATGAAATATTTATGGTCTATGAGCATGAAAATATAGTTGCGGATGATATTGACCAACAAATGGCTCAAAGTAACAATGTTGGTTCATATTCTCTGTCACATGATTGAGAAATGCAAGTTCAACGTGAGGAAATTGTCCGTACTATGTGGGAGGATTATATTAAAGACTAGTACACTACAATTTATGTTCAATTTTTTTTTTATTAAATTAAAGTTAGATGAAACAATTACTTAAGTGGAGAACAAGTAACTTTGTAATAATTTACTATGTGATTTTATAAATTTTTGTTTATTTGATAAGATTGAATAAATAATTGGGGCTATTTTAATAGTTTTACAGCTTATGGGATTTTTATGTTTATGAGAAAATATACAACACAAAAATTTCACATCGCATGTCCAAACAAAACTTCAATTTCATCTCATGATTCCATATCATGATACCATATCGCATGGCCAAACGGGCCCTTAGTGTTAAGACAGACCATGGTTTGCTTAGGGTCACTGGTGACTCTAAGAACCGTGTTACAACTAGGGGTAGTCTCGGATCGTGACAAAATTGATATGAGAACCTCAGGTTTAAAGTGTCCTAGGATGTCTGTAAGTCACGTTAAGTAGAGTCTTATTCATAGGTGTGAAGCGCGCCACACTTATGAATGAGAGGCTATGAAATGTTTTAGAAAATATTTCTCTTCTTTCATGATTCTTATCGTGCGAAAGAGTGTGAACTCTATCTAACCTCCTTCTAGCTTGTGCTCTACGCATTTATAGAATTATGTCTCCCAGAAGAGTTTATAGAAGAAGAAACGCAAATGGAAACCAACAAGCACCACCAGCTCCAACACACCCTTTGAATGAACAAGTCTCTGATGCCGAGTTCTGGGCTGCTTTCTAGGTGCTAGCTCAGGCTATGACTTCTTAGGTCAAATCAACGAGTTGTTGCTCAGGTTAACCCAAATGGAAATACAGCAGCGGCAAGGGTCTGGGATTTTACTTGAATGAATCCACCTGAATTATATGGTTCTAGGGTGGAGGAGGATCCGTAGGAATTCATTGATGACATCCAGAAGGTTATGCATATTATGGGTGTTTCTCCAGTTTAGAGTGCAGACTTAGCTGCTTACCAGTTTAATGGAGTGGCTAAGGTGTCACGCCCCGAGCCTACACTCTGGGCGGGACCGGCACTCGGAGACCATTGCTGGCCCCAAGTGAACCCTTGGCCTGGCTTTCTTAACTCAGCGGAAACCTACTCAACAGAATAACTCAAAGCCATGCAAAGACATAAACAACTTAAATGATACACATTTGGCCAAAAAGGCAACTCGAGTCTCAAAATAGAATATTTACATATATACATAGATAAGAGACTCAAAACTAACTTACTGACTGTCTATGAAGCCTTTAAAATACTTAGATGGATGTTGGGACAGACCCCGCAACACCCTAATAAAACAAAACTAAGAGAACAAAATAACTGAGCCCTCCGGAAGCAAGGAGGCTCACCACTGACTCTGGAGTGCTCAACTGGATCAACGGCATGCTGAATGCTGATCCTGTGTACCTGCGTCTGCATTATAAAACGATGCAGGCCAACTGGCATCAGTACATGGAATGTACGAGTATGCGAGTTGGACCGCTAAACAACAACTTAAGCTTGAAAGGGATACAAAAGAGAACTTACCTTGGCTCTGTACAACTCAAGAATAACTTAACTTAATATAAAGCAATGAGACACATGCAATATATATAAAGCTTTGTAAAACTATTTAAAACATGACGTAAAAATCATATTTATAATATCATAAAAATACCATGATTCCTCTCAAAGTTTACTTGTGCAATGCATGAATGAAGTCCCATACCCCCATTCATACTAAGCAGAACTTATCGAGGAACCAAGCTCTTTCTACTGCTGTGGGAGTTTCTTTAACCGATAACCACCACTATGAAACTAAGTGGTGATACAACGTTTTACCTTACGTTGCCCAAGGACCATCCTATACCTTGCCATCGATATAGGACCTTACTTTAACTTTTGCTTAATGGATCGACTAGCTTAACTTTCGTGATCATCTAAAAAGTATGACCCGAGAAATCCCATGTTTGGCTACATGGTTCTTATGGAGAGTTGAGTTAATATGAACTCGTGTCCCCAATTCGGTGCTCAAGACTACTCCCAAAAATACTTTAGTTCATAAATGTTTTAAACACATCTTTCTTTAGTTGAGATAATTACTCAAAACTTAGCCCGAAGGCACTTGAAAACTCTTTCTAAAAAGAACAAATAAAAACCATATTTTTTTATATGATCATTGATGACTCGGGATATTCATACTGCTTAAACATTGATGGTATATCTAGAGACCATACTGTTTAAACATTGATGACATACTCGATTTGTCATACTAATCATATTTTAGAAACTCTTTTTCAAAAACTCATCTTTTCTTTTAAAAGAGATAGTGCTCAAACTTCTCAAAACTCTTTTGGAAATCTCCATTTCCTCTCAACTTAAATGTGAAAACACTTATAAACTTCTTTGGGAAATACTTAGTTCCCTAATTACTTTTGAGAAATGAACTCAACTCTTGACTCTTGACTTAACCCGAAACTCTTGACTTTTGACTGAAAAATTATGACTTAAATTGAAACTCGATACTCTTTACTTGACTTGAAACTTGAGACTCTTTGCTTGACTTGAAACTCTATACTTAACTTGGAACTTGAGCCTTAGAATGAAGTCAAAACGTTCAATGAAGACTCTTGAAAAGCTTTAAAGACTTGCTTTGACTTGCTTAACTTCTAAGCTTGGCTCTAACTTCACTTGACTTCTAACTTCAC
>JAJOOH010010990.1:0-11708 GCA_029582605.1 Solanum gracilifrons | reverse complement strand
CAATGATATATACCAAAGGATGAGTGAGTCGAGGGAAAAGAAGAAGTGTGAAGAGGAACATGTGGAGGCCGAGACCTAAGAAGAGGAGGAGAGGAGAAAGTTGAAAGGAAAGTCCCAAGTGTTGTTGGCTAATTACAAAGAGATAAAGGAGGAAATTGAGTCCGAAAGTTCTTTGATCCTTATCACACATAGGGATCATGTGCTACAAACTAACCAATCTCATTCTTCCCTTCCCAATTCTATTTCCTTTCTTTTGTAGGATTATGAGGATGTCTTTCCAAAGGAGCTCCCAAGTGGATTGCCCCCTGTTCGAGGAATTGAGCACCAAATAGACTTTGTACCGGGATCACAATTGCCAAACAAGCCGGTTTATCGAAGCAATCTGTAGGACACCAAGGAGCTACAAAGGAAAGTGGAGAAACTCCTCAACAAAGGTTATGTTAGAGAAAGCATGAGTCCATGTGCCATGCAGGTTTTATTGGTTCCAAAGAAAGATGGAACATGGCACATGTTTGTTGATTGCTGAGCCATCAATAAGATATCGGTAAAGTATCGTCATCCTATCCCTAGGTTAGATGATATGCTTGATGATTTGAATAGTTCTTATGTGTTTTCAAAGATTGACCTTAGGAGTAGTTATCATCAAATCCGGATGAACCCTGGTGATGAGTGGAAGACCTCATTCAAGACCATGTTTGGTCTATACGAATAGTTGGTGATGCCCTTCAATCTCACTAATGCTCCTAGTACCTTTATGCGTCTCATGAATCATGTGATGAAACCCTTTATAGGGAAATTTGTGGTTGTCTATTTTGATGATATTTTGATTTATAGCAAGACCATGCATGATCATGTTGAGCATTTGAGATGTGTGTTTTATAGGCTTAGGAAGGAACAACTTTATGCTAATCTTGATAAGTGTTCATTTTATATTGATGAAGTTGTATTCTTGGGTTTTGTTGTGATTTCAAGAGCGATTGAAGTTGATGAGTATAAAATTGAGGCTATTAAGAATTGGCCAATTCCGAAATCCATAAGAGATGTTAGAAGCTTTCATGGGTTGGCTAGTTTTTATAGACGATTTGTCAAAGGTTTTAGTACCATAGCAACCCCCTTGACTGAGGTAATCCGAAAGGATAAACCTTTTAAGTGGGGAGAGAAACAAGCCAATGCTTTTGACGCTTTAAAATCTATGCTTAGTTCCGCTCCTTTGTTGCAATTACCTGATTTTGATAAAATGTTTGAAGTGGAATGTGATGCTAGTAAAGTAGGCATTGGAGCCATCTTAATGCAAGACCAAAAGCCCATTGCTTACTTTAGTGGAAAGCTAAAAGGTGCTACTTTGAATTATTCCACTTATGATCTTGAATTGTATACCTTGATTAGGGCTTTGGGTAATTGGCAACATTACTTGTGGCCCAAAGAATTTTTCATTAGGACTGATCATGAGTCCCTAAAGCATATTGGGGCCCAAGGAAAGTTGAACAAGAGGCACGTCAAATGGATTGAATTCCTTGAAACTTTCCCTTATGTAATCCAATACAAAAAGGGAAAGGAAAATGTTGTGGCTGATGCCTTGTCTAGAAAACATGTGTTGATAAATACTTTGTCTTCCAAATTGATTGGTTTTGAATGCTTGAAGACACTGTACCCCAAGGATCCCGTGTTTGCTCCAATCTTCAAAGATTGTGAAGAATGGGGGAGGGAAAGGTGGATGAGGGATAGATCTTCTACTCCCTATTCCAAGTTTGATGGTTGCTTGTTCAAAGGCAAGATACTTTGTGCGCCCATGAGCTCTTGGAGAAAACTATTTGTGAGGGAGGAACATAATGGGGTTTTAATGGGTCATTTTGGTGTTAACAAAACTATGGGAATACTTGAGGAACAATTCTATTGACCTAAAATGCATAAAGACATTGTTCTAATTTGTGGTCAATGTATCGAATGTCGACATGCTAAGTCGCACCTCTTTTTCCATGGTTTATACACTCCTCTCCCCACCCCCTCGAAGACCTTAGCTTGATATTTCAATGGACTTCGTTTTGGGTTTGCCAAGGACCAAAAGAGGTAGAGATAGCATCTTTGTTGTTGTTGATCGATTTTCAAAGATGGCTCATTTCGTTCCATGCCATAAATATGATGATGCTTCCAATGTAGCATCTTTGTTTGTTGAGCATATTGTTAAATTGCATGGAATTCCTCAAACCACTGTAAGTGATAGGGATCCAAAATTCCTTAGTCACTTTTTGAGGGAATTGTGGGGTACACTTGGTACTAAGTTGTTGTTCTCAACTTCTTGTCATCCACGAATAGATGGCCAAACTGAAGTTGTGAATAGAACCTTGGGTTCTATGCTTCGTGTCGTAGTGCATGGGAAGTTGGCCTCATGGGAGGAACATTTGCCTTTACTTGAATTTACATATAATCGAGTTATTCATAGAACAATTGGTATGACTCCATTTGAAGTGGTTTATGGTTTTAACCCCCTCACCCCTTTAGATCTCACTTCTCTTTCTCAAGATGTCGTGTTAAGTTTAAATGGGAGTAAGCTAGCTGAAGCCATGAAGAAGCTTCATGAAAAAGTGCGGTTGCGCTTAGAAAATAAGAACCAAGATGTAGCCAAGAAGGCTAACAAAGGCCGTAAGAGGATCGTGTTTGAACCAGGTGACATGGTGTGGGTTTACTTTCACAAGAAGTGATTTACCACCCATCGCAAGACCAAGCTGATGCCAAGGGGTGATGGACCATTTCCAGTACTAGAGCAGCTCAACGACAACACCTACAAGGTTGCCCTTCTACCAGAATACCAAGTGCACAACACTTTCAATGTGTGCGACGTGTCACCCTTCCCAACTGTTGCTGATGATGATCCGTCGAATTTCAGGACAAATTCTTTTCAAGAAGGAGAGAATGATGTAAAACGGATTACATCAAGGCCATTTATGAGGAGCCAGGCCCCAGACCTTCAAAGGATGTAGGGGCTATTCATGAGGATGGAGGTACTTGAGATGGTATTGACATCAAACAAGGGATTCCACACCTTGAAAGTTGTAGTTAGACACTTTGGTGAACCAGCGCCAATTGGAGGATCGCCCAAGTCCCTAGGCGATGACCCCAGCTCACCCATTGTTCCAGAACGTGGCTACGTAAAGGACCACGCAGGATTACTCGCCAACTGGGTCGGCGCATCGCCCAATCCACTAGGCAACCCGACCCAGCTCGCCCTTTGGCATTTCGGGTCACTTTTGGGCCCTTTAGTTCTAAAACTATAAATAGCTAGCTTGGGTTCATTTTAGACTCAGATTATTATTGATGTTAAAAACTGAAAACTCATGTTTGAGTGTTGAGAGCTTGGTTAAGCGTTTGTTGCCTTTTGTTAGAAACGTTGGTTGCTTGGGATATCGATTCCCTTGAGGTCATCGTAAGAGATTCAGTGCTTGATGGTGGATCAATCGTTTGAGGTCTTTAGGTTTAATATACCTTTAGGTTGCTTTTGATTTCCTTTTCTTGTGTCAATCTATTTATCTTTATTTTTCGTCTTTGATTTTCGCATTAGATTGTAGTTCTTCTTGTGAGAATTACATCACTTTTGTGATCAACTGAGTATAAGAAATCTTCAACATTAGTCACGCCAATTTCAGAGGCAATCAAAGGTGTGTAAACACGAGTGATTGTGAGTTCATTTTCACTAACACTAATGTTGTTGTTTATTGGTCTTGGTGAGTCTTTCTTATTGCTAGGTACCATGGAAACTGGAAGCAAAACCTACCCACCAAAGGGAAAGGTTACCTTAGAATCTTCGATGAGGACTCCTACTGAAGAGAGTTGGATGATGAGGATATTGGATGGAAGCTTGGCTGAGTTTAGAGGTCGTTTATCCGAGATAAATTCTAGACTAACCAAGGTGGAGGATGAGATTTGGGCCAAAGAGACAGGGTTCACATTACCATCTTATGTGGTAAGACGAACTATACCTAGGAAGGCCATGATCAATCACGAGCAAAGGGAGAATATCTTCTACTCCAAGTACCTCATCCAGAGCCAAGTATGTGTTTTGATCATTGACAGTGGAAGTTGTGCCAACCTTGCTAGCACGGTTGTGGTGGACTACTTGAAGATTCCTACCACTAAGCATGCTAAACCATACACACTTCAATGGTTAAATGAGAAGGAATTGAGGGTACATGAATAGGTGTTAATTAAGTTCCAAATTGGGAAATATCATGATGTTGTACTTTGTGATGTGATTCCCATGCAAGCTAGTCATGTACTACTCGGGAGGCCTTGGCAACACAACCACGCGTCAATACATGATGGAAGGCACAACACCTATACCGTCATGTCGATGGGTTGTAAATATGTCCTTAAGCCAATGTCACCATCCCAAGTCATAGAGTTGTATCGAAAAATGGATGAGTTGAGGGATAAAAGGAAAAATGAGGAGGGACATGTGGAGGCTGAGGCCCAAGGAGAAGGAGAAAAGAGGAAGTTGAAGGGAAAGGCCAAGTTGTTATTGGGTGAGCATAAAGAGATAAAGGAGGATGTGGGAGTCGAAAGTGCATTGATCCTTAAGGATCATGAGTTGCAAGCTAACCCATCTCACTCTTGCCTTCCCCATTCTATTTCTTTGCTTTTGCAGGATCCTCATGAAGCCCTTGTGATGGATACATTTGTGGGTTGTCCCAACATTCTTACGGGAGTGTCATTTGAGGGTAAAGAGGATCTTTCTTGCGGGCGTCAAGGTACCATAGCTAAATTTAACACTTTTACCATTGCAAATGAACAAACTGTAAATGTTAGCTTGTCTATATGTGAGCCTATTGTTTCTTTACTTTGTATTGATAATGTAATTATTGAGAGTGTGGATACACTAGTTGATCCTATTGATGACCGAATTGATTCTTCTAGTAAGATCGATTTTTGTCCACCTAGTGTTGACACCTATGCTTTGAATGCTAGCTCATTATTTTGTAATAATTGTGTTGATCACCCTGTTTGTGAGTGTAGTTCCCTGGTTGAGGGTTCTTGTAATGTGATTAAGGAACCTCAATGTAGTGGTACTAATGATAATGTTGATCGATTGAATAGGAGTGACTCTATAAGCATGTCTTTTGTGGAAGATTCGATTGCTTGCTTTGCTCATAGAGATCTTGTGCTCGAAAATGCTTCAAAAGATGATATGTGTCTTTTTGAGGGTGAACTTGCATGTTTTAATTCTTCCCTAGTGGTTGATCATTCCCTCTTTAAGTACAACATCCTTTTTGAAGATGATGAAATCACTCCTAGTGATGTACGTAGTGGTGTGAATCTCGAGAGCAGTATAGTTCTTGCTAGCTATACTTGTTATAGTAACCCACTATGGTGTGAGGCTTTCCCTCCCAAATATGGAAATCTCTTCTTTGAAGATGAGAGTACTCTTGTGGGGAAGGAATGTGATGAGGAGGAAGGTGGTGTTTGTTTTCCAATTACTTCTTCTTCTTGGTGTGTTTCACTTCTTTATGGTATAACCCATGAGTGTGAATATACTAGTAGTCATACCCATGAAAACACCCTAGAGAAAGTTGGCTTAAGAGACACATTTCTCTGTTACTTGCTTACATATAATGATGCTTACGCTTTTGAGTGGAGTATGTTGTCAAAAGATGAGGGTGCCAATCGGGCAAAAGGGGAAATACTTAATCCAAATCCATGGATTTCCTTTCCATTTGACCCCGGTAGTAATTTACATTGTGGCATTTGTGTAGTGATGCTTGGTCAAGATGACAAGTATCATTTGGATGGATTTGTTAACACCTTTCCCTACGATGGAAAGTCCTTCTTGAGGGTTTACAATCCACTTGAGGAGCCTACATTGTGTATGGGGAAGGTTAGTTTCCTAAGCCCCTTTCTTTACTCTTGCTTTGAGTAAGATCTTATTGATCATACATTTTATGGGGATAGGAATTCTTTGTTGAGAGAAGGTGGAGTTTATTTTAAATTGGACATGATGTCTTTGTGTGTTCCTTCTTGTAATGTAACGTGTGCTAGGATCCTTGAACCTAGTTGTGGTCTTGCATATGAGAACACCTTAGATGTCCCTAGTGAGCATGACACCTTTATCTATTACCTATTTACATATGATGATGCTCATGTTGTTGAGTGGAGTATGTTGTTAGGAGGAACGAGTGCCCACTTGATAAATGGAGGAGCACTTGATCCAATTTTGTTGACCTTCTATCATTTTGATCCTGGTGGATGCTTGAAGGCATTTGAACTGGTGGGAGTATCATCTTTTGGGTGGTGCTCCCTTGTTGTTGAGAAGAATGACCATTGTCCGTGTTCTCCATTTGTGGGTTTAATAGCAATGACCCTAGAGGATATTTGGTTGTTCCTTGTTTTTGAGTCTCCTCGATTAATTATTTTAAGCATTAACCTTTGTACTACCCCCCATGCTAAGAGGATAAGCTTCGTGCTTATGATCTATATGGTTTTACAAGGTCTCGATTCGAGGACTCAATTCTTATCTACTTGCACATAGTGATACTCATACTTTTGTGGGTAGCATATCTTATGTTAGTAGTGGTATCAATAGGGCAAATGAGAGTCTCCTTGACTCGATGCTATGCAATCCTTTCCCATTTGACCCCGGTGTTAATTCTAAGTGTGTTGAGGGTAGTAATAACACCTTCTGTTATTCTAAAGATTCTTCTTTGGTGTTATTACTTGATCCAATGTGCTTAAATGAGGTATGTTTACCAATTTGGGTGGGGAATACTTATGTACGTGAACCTGCTCATGAATTAGGAATACTTACTCTCTTGAAGTTATCTAGTGCATTAGATGGGGTTTTAACTTGGGTCAACACTACTTGTGCCTTCGCACTTAGGTATGAGAGTGTTCATGTGATACTTGACATAAGGGAGGCCTTGTGCTTGTTTGAATGTGGAACCAATGAGGGCTTACATTTGTTGTTTAAGTGTATTGGTTCCTACGCTCTACCCCTTTTTTGTCAATGTATCTTACTTAGCCAAGTATCTATTGCTTTGATGGGTTACAAACCCTTGGTTAATATGTGTGATTCTTGGTTATATGTAAAATTTGTGCATCCTTGGTATGGTGATGAAATTGTTATTGCTAACGCTGACCTTCATGCCATAAGGATTTTTGTACTATTTGGTTCCCCTATGGTTTTGCAAGGAATGGATTCAAGGACGAATCCTTTTCAAGTAGGGGATAATGATGTAAAATGGATTACATCAAGCCTATCCATTCACGAACTTCAATGCTTTGATGAAGTGTTCACAAGAATGGAGGTTGTTTGGCATGTATGGATGCCAAGGAGGGAGTTCCATGCCTTGCATGGGAACATATGCACCTTGAAGGAGCTCCCAGTTGGGCAACACCCTGCTTGGATGATATCTTGGAGCATGGGAGGCCTAACGAAGCAAAAAGGAGCAAGGGAAGAATGTGCTCCATTCGGTGAGCTGCAGGACACTTCGACGACTCACCAAAGGCCCTTTGGTGAGGGTTCCCATGATCACCAATTTCCCAAGGAGCAACAAAGGGGAAAACTGCTCACTAGGCGAGCTGAAGACCATTGGTGCATCGCCAAGTGGATTGGGCGATAGTTCCCAGACCGCCCAAAGTTCCAACAGCTTCCCAGCCAAGGGCAGGAGCAGAGTTCCTTACTGAGTTTATTGGGCGCATCGCCGAGCCATTAGGCGAGCCCGACTTGGCTCGCCCATTTGCCCATTTCAGGTCACTTTTGGGTCCATCTATGTAATAATGCCTAATACTATAAATAGGCCTTTAGGGTTTCATTTTAGACTTAGATTTGTTTTGTTGAAAATGGTTAAAAACCTAAACTTCTTGTGTGAGTGTTTGAAAGCTTGGTAAAGCTTTAGTTGATTCTTATTTAGAAATGGGGGTTGCTTGGGATATCGATTCCCTTGAGGTCTTCATAAGAGTTAGGTGCTTCTTGTTGGATTAACGAGGTGAGGTCTTTGGGTTTAATATACCCTTAAGTTGCTCTTTGTTTCCTCTTTTTGTGTCTATCTATCTATCTTACTTTCTTGTCTTGCGATTTTCGCATTATATTGTAGTTTCTCTTGTGGGAATCACATCATCCTCTATGGGCACATCTCTAGTGGTAGACAGAGGCATCTCGGAACTGTCAGAATTACCCTAAGTCTTAGCTGCCTCAAATAAAGAAGTGAATTCCCTAGACTTTAGATAGTCGACGTCCTTCCTCAAGTCTGCAACCTCGGCTTTCAAAGCCTTCATCTCTGAAGTAGCCCCCTGTCAACTCTCACAAGTCTCTACTCTCGCTTTGAGAGCTTCAATAGATGTTCCGAGGGGTGTTAACACATCTAGGATGTCCTGCTCAATCATCCAAGGTACCTCAGCCTCTAATCGGGTAGCCCATATATAGGCAAAATGGGCTAAGTGCCCTATCTTCAGGATCATGGCCTGAGTAATCCTGGTGGGCTAGGAAGCAATAGAAGTACCAGGAGACTGGGAGGAAGTGGAAGTGGGTGTACCTGAAGGCCCTGAGGCCGGAGTAGGCACAGATGCCTCTGCAGGTATCGACTCAACATCAACCTTCGGCGATGCATCCACTGGAGCCACTCTCCTCCTATATTACTCCTCCTGAGTGTACTCAGCCTCTATGCAACGGATAACTGTGAAAGCTGTAGGGGTAACCTCTATGTCCCTCTTCTTGCCACCAGGAACTCCAGCATGCCGGCATAGCTTTGTAATCAGGACGGGAAGGGAAGGGACGTCTGGCGTTGTTTGGCCCTCATGGCCATCTCCTTCTCAATGATGAGGCCCAAGTTGAGACGCTTGTGTGCAATGATGGAACCTAGACAGGCTACTTTGTGGTGGCAGAGGATGGACTCATTTTGTGAGGGCATGATGGACCTGCTGATGAATCGAAACCAGTACCACGCAACTACATTTAAATCTTTCTTCTCGATCGGAGCTCCTGCTTTAATCCACCTCAGGGTGATGTCACAAATCAGGGGAGCAAGACAGCTCTTCAGATCATCCATGGCATGTGATGTAGCTATCCCCTCATACTCATGCTCAAACCTCGTGGCTCTGTCAAGTGCAGCATTGATGTGATCATTGTTGCACCCGAATTGTTTCCCCCGAACCACTATGGACTTCAACGGTCTGAAGGCATTGGCCTTCTTCATTCCCTGGGGAACTAGTTCACCATACACAATGTAGAACTCATGAACCCATATGGGGACATACGGGCCTTGGGGCCTGGTGAAAATGTCAAAGCAATGGTACCGAAGTGTGTCCCTCACCCTAGAATATCTTCCCTCTAGGACCTCTGTGGACAGCAGTTTCTCCTCGAAAATCATCCTCAATCTCTCAGCCTTTTACCTGCTGTGTAGCCGAGGAGGAGGACCTTGAACTAGTGGCGCTAGAACCACTGTTTGTGCCGGAGCTGGCACTATCAGTAGTAGGAGGTCTGGCCTCTAGATGCTAGACGGATCTTGGCAAACTCGAGCACGTATCTCAACCCACTTAGTCTGAAGTGGCTGATCATCCTCAGGCTATGAGAATGAGGGCTGAGAATGAGCAGACTCCCCATCACTGCCAGAGTTGCACTCCGATCTTTATGTTCTGGGTGTTTTGCCCTTTCCTTTGCCTCATTTGGAGGTGCTTGTTTTCCCTTTTTAGAGGAAGCAGTTGCCCCCTCATTAATAGAAATAACAAGTGCTCTTTTACGGGGAGGCATGCCACTATCGTCTAGGTTTGTCCTAGCCATATCTGCAAAACACATCGAAAATAGTTAGAGACAATCTCAAGAAAATTGCAAAAATCATGTTGCAGAAAGACTCGCCGAATCACTTTGACAAGCCAGATAGGGATCACCGAAAGGATTGGCCAAAAAATTTCCCTGAAAAATGGCATGTCGGCAATGTTCAGGGCCCTTCGGTGAGCTCTGACTAGCCCGCCAAAAGTTACAGTATGTTTTAGGGATTAGAGGCGTAGAAAAGGCGATCAAGGGAGACTTTCGGCGAGCTCAGACTTCTCGCCGAAATTTACAGAATCAAACTCAACAAATTCATGATATTAAAGGTGATCTAGGAGGACTTCGGTGAACCGCCGAGTAGTTCGGCGAGCTCGACCCAGCTCGCCAAACTGCCCAGCGTGCCTATTTTCTGTAACGACCTAGAAATTTGTAGGTTAAACCAGAACCTCATTGTGTCAGTTAGAGTAACTTTAATTTGATGTCTAGGCTATTTTTAGAACTTAAATGAGTAAGGAAGAAGCCTAGGGTTCAAGCAAGGGACTAAGCAGGCCAGATAGAGTTAAAGGAACCTTGTTCTAAGATGGGCCATTTGGCGATGGGACTACTTCATCGCCCAAGTGACTTGGCGATGCGCAAGTGCACTTGGCGTCGCCTTGTGGGCTGTACCTTTAGCCAAGGTTCTGGAACAAAGGGGGAACTAAGCCTTAGCTCGCCAACCAGCTTCACAAGTCGCCCATTGGCCCTCTAAGTCGCCTAGTGAGCTGCCCATTTTTGGAGCTTACTGGCAATTTGGCGAGCCAAGGGTTCACTTGGCGAATCTCCTAGTGCCCTTAGCGAGCCAAGAGGGTCCTTTGGGAGAGCAAAATCGTGAAAGCGGGGGAAATTTAAGTTCAAATATTAAGGGTCCTTAGTTCTTTTCCAAATTTGAGTCCTCATTATTTTATTCCTTTCCTAGTGACTATACAACCTTTTTAGACTTGAAAACCTTGGAATTTTAGTTACTTTTAAAAGAATTCATAGAAGACCCATCTCCTCTCAATATTTCTCTCTCTAAAGTTTCTCCATTGAAGAACACCAGGAACTTGAAGATTAGGGTTCAGTATCCATCTTCTCAACTCCAATTCATGGGCAAAGCTTCAATTAAGGTATGGGAACCTTGATTCATGGAACACTTTTCTCCATGCAGCCCTTCAACTCTAATTTCGAATATGGGATATTGTTCAAAAACTAAGGTTTTCATTCTAGCCATGGGTTCTTCCTAAAAATAATTTTATTATGTTAATTGCATTATATTATGAATGATATGATGTTAAATGGTGATTTTTATAGTAAAGTTCCCCATGAACCCATGTACTACCCCATGACTCCAATTTCATGATTTATGATGGTGTCTTGATCCAAGATGATTACTATTAATTGTGTCTATGTTAATATACTTATTGAATCTTGTTTTATTCATGCTTAAAGTAGTATTACGAAGTGTGATTGTGAAATTTGGCTCATGACCCTTGAAGGGGGGGTAAATTGTGACGGTTGGTTGATGATTGATGAAAGTTGTATGTGAACTTAGAATTCACTTGGAAGGTAAAATTTTTATCACTATTGTGTAAATTGAGGTATTGTTGAAAGGTCAATTCTCCCCTTACCCTTTTACATATGTTCATGTATGACTTGCCTAGGATGATGGTGATATTGTGGTGTTGATTGAAAGGTTATTCTCATGAAAACACTATGAATAATAATGTGAAAGGTTTACTCACATGTTAATGTTGTTTCTAAGGTTGAAAGGGCATTCTCACCTAATAAATCTATGAGCTATTATGATGTATGTTGGTTTGAGTGCCTAGTGCATTCTCTTATGAACATGAACCTAAGTAAATGCTTAATATGACTCTTAAAGGGAATTATGCTTAACACCAAGAGGATATAAACAATGAAATAGGAAGGTTTTACGTTT
>JAJOOH010010989.1:0-23856 GCA_029582605.1 Solanum gracilifrons | reverse complement strand
AAATTCGACTCCGTAAATTCTCATAGACCCGTTTCGACATTCTAAAACTGCTGAAATCGACGGAAATCCGATTCGAGTCTCGAAACTCCAAATGACTCAAAATAGCACTTTTAACCAAACTTTAACTCTTAAAAACTCAACTTTCCAAAAACTCAACTTTTCATCAATTTTCCTTCAAACCAACTTCGAAAATACAACAATTAGGACTCGGGGAAACTATCGGGAGGGGTAAAACCGTCATTTTATGAAAAATTCCAAAAATGACCTTTAGGGTCATTACAAAATATACGTTGTCTAAAGTTTTATATGGTTGAAAGTAAGACATTTTTGCATGAACACTAAATTTCTAACACATATAACTGAAATTCAATCATTCAGTCATTTTTGCCTGAAGTTCAATTATTTTTATCTAAACTTCAGATAAGAATGTTTGAATTTCAACTTTATGAAATTTAAATATTTTTTCTTCTGAAAGTTAGATATTTTTTTTAAAACTAACTTTAGTATGTAAGTATTTCACTCATGATATCACAATAATAATACTATTAATAAATTTGTATTTCAATCATATACTATACCTGTAAATATAATTCATGATGTTTCTTAAATATTTGACAGGTGGGAAACAATTAAAGGAGGAGATATAGTACGAGTTCCAGGTTTACAATTTCCAAATGGTTACCACATTAAAATTTCTCAAAAAGAATATTAAGGTTTGTATCGACGTGAATCGAGAATTTGAAATTTAAGAATGTCTATAATAATTTTAAATTAATATGTAATAATAATTGAATCACAATCAAATATTCCTAGATTTTAAATTAATATGTAATAATAATTTCTAGTACGTTTAATCATATTGTGGATCCACCTAGAGTGCATAATCTTTTGCTATCATGTTTTTAAATTATCATAATTTTCTCTTTATCTTATGATATTGTTATGTAATAGTAGATTTTTTCTAATAATATGATTGCACTTTATATTTTACCTTTCACTTCCTTCGTCTGTTTACGTGTCTTATGATATTACGAGGACCTATCTAATATTGAACAACTATGACAATACAATGTAGTGTTGTTAACTTGCGGAAACTTACGTAGATATATTATATTAAGAAAATATTTACTATTTATAGCAATAATATATTTTTTTCACTTGATCACTTTTAATACATTTTGTAATACAGTTTTAATACATATTACAGAGAACGATTTATAAAACACATATAATACAAGTTTCATTAATGGATAACATTTATCACACATTTTAATATAATGTGTCGATTTCTTACCAAACAAGCATAATATATTTTAAAATAGTTATAATACATATATATGCATATATAATTCACTATTAAAACAGACTGCAGAAGAAGACAGATTGACCTACAAATCAGAAGAAAGAAAGAAAGAAACTTAATGCACTTAAAAAATATCAATCAATGAGAAATAGTTGTCTCCTTTTTCCCCTAAGGATTATGACGGACTGATAAGTTATTATTATTCTTAATAAAAAAATCATGATTTCATATTTTGTATATAAATCACATTTATTAGAAAATTACTTTTGTAACATCTCGCTACTTGAAAGAACTAGAAAGAGTTAGAATTGGAAATAGTCATTTTAGGAAAGAATGAAAAAATCTGGAAATTTGTTGAGTTATGTTAAGTTTGGGTTTTTGGTCAAATTCAAACGAACATAACTCCTAGCTCAGGATGAGTTAGGTGTGCTTCCAAATATCGTAGGAAATATCTTGGAATAATATTTCCAACGCCGTCGAGTTTGCGCGATTCCGAGTACGTATTAGTGAGATATACCCATTTGAAGTTGGGCTATTCGATTAAGGAAAGTCTAATCCAAATTTTGGAAGGGTATTTTAGTCTTTTCCATTTACCCAATTATTTTAATTCATTTTTAGGAGTTTATTTGGGGTCTAATCAGAATTAGATCAGTTTAGTCAATTGGAAATTCACGCTAGGTCTTGGAGAAAAGACAAAAGAGGAAAAAGGAGAAGAAAGTTCAAGATTCATCAGTTTCTTGGAGAATCGCTTGTGGATTTCATCAAGGGGTCACAAAGCATTGGGTTAGTTCACCCACACGCCAATCATGATTCAATTCAGCGAATTTATATAGTTATGAAAGTAAATTACATGAGTTCTTGAAGTAAATTCGATTGAAATCTTGTGGGTTCTTGTTGTTGAAGTTTCTTGAGATTGATTCATGTATTTAGGCGTGAATTCGAGTTGAATCTTGCATATATTGAGGGTTTAGTCGATTCTAAGTGTTTGGGGAAAGAACAAAGTTGAAATAGAGGGTTTAGAGTTGAAAATTGAAGGAGAAAAGTCGGAGTGCACCTGGGCAGGGGCCTGGGGCGCCGCCCCTCTCAGATCCCCAAGAAGGGGTCTATGAAGTATAGGCTCTGGGGGGCCGCGCCAGCCAGCGCGCCCCACCCCAGCCTCTAAAGTTTTAAGGGTGGTGCCCCGCGCCTTTCAGAGCGCCAGGGACGCTAGTTCTTCGCATTCTTCCCCCATTTTTCCGTACTAGTTACTTAGCAACGTACCTATGTTTCCTAGTTGATTCCAACACTATAAGGTAGTCTAAACATCATGAAATCATCCATAAACATGAGATCATGAACCTTGAATCTATAATTCAATTCAAGAAAAGTAAGAGTCAAGTCAAGAGAAGTTCTTAGAATTTTCCAAAAGTCTTTTACAAATGTTTTAACTTTGTTTTAAGACTTAAAGTTCAAGTTGAGTAAAGAGTAAAGGTTGAAGTTCATTTCTTCAAAGAGTATATGGGGACTATGTATTCCCAAAGAGTTTTAAAATGTTTTCACATTTAAACAAGAAAAGGAAACCTTGATTTCCAAAGAGATTTTGAGCTGGTTTTCAGAAAAGAGTAAACGCTTTCACAATTAAGCAAGAGAGGAAACATTGATTTTCAAGATAGCCTTTGAGCTAAGTTGCAATTATCTCAAACCACATAAATAAGTATGTTTTTAAACATAAGAGCTAGTATTATATTTTGGGAGTAGTATTGAGGACCGATATTGGGGAGAGTTCAGACAACTCTCGTCCCCCATAAACCATGTAGCCATCATGGGTAGAAAAGGGTCATACTTTTAAGATGACTCCTTAGTGCTTTTTAACATAGACTAGTGGATCCATTTAGTAGTCAGGTTCTATACCTTCGGCAAGGTATAGGACAGCCCCGGCACTGTGAGGCAAAATGATGTATCATCACAATAGCTCTTACGTGATGGTTGTCGGTTAGAGAAATTCCCACAGAAGTATTTGTATTCTTATATACATAGTTTAATTGTATTTTTACATAAATTTCAGAGTTATATTGTATCTTTGCATACACACAGAGTATTATTGTATTTCCAAATACACAAAGTTGACATCCATGTTTTAAAAAGCTTTTCATTATATTGCACTTGTTTTATATTCCTTTATATTGAAATGAGTTGAGTTGAGCCAGGTAAGTTCTTCAGTTCCTTTCAAGCTTATGTCTTGTTTTAAAATTCCCCTCGCATACTCGTACATTCAATGTATTGATGTCATTAGGCCTGCATCTTTTAATGATGCAGAGACAGGTAACCAGGATCCGCATCCAGCGCATCGTTGATTCAAGTTGAGCTCCAGAGTTTGTTGGTGAGCCTCCTTGCTTCCGGAGGACCCTTTTTTGCGTTTTTGTAGTTTTAGTTCATTAGGATGTTATGGGTCTTGTCCCGACATCCATCTCAGTTGTTTAGAGGTTTCATAGATAGCCAAATATTAGTTCATTCGTCATTATCTTGTTATTGGCCTATGTTCAGATTTGAGTTGCCATTTTGGCTAAATTAAATGTTTATCTCTGAAACATTATGAGTTTAGTTTTGACACTGTTGAGTTATCTAGCATTTGGATTCTCTTCTTAATGTTTAATAGTCATCCGTTGAGTAAGTAAGTCATGCCAAGGGTTCGCTTGGGGCAAACAATGGTTCTCGAGTGCCAGTCCCGCCCAAGGTGTAGTCTCGGGGAGTGACAAATTTGGTATCAGAGCACAGAGTTCAAGAGTCCTAGGGAGTCTATGAAGTCGTGTATGTAGAGTCTTAATTATCGATGTCCACATCTATAATTAGGAGGCTGCAACACTTAGGAAATTACCTTAGTTCTTTCACACTCATTTCGTGCGTTAGAGTTTGATCTCTAAAAGTTTCCTCTAACTCGTGCTTGCGCGTGTATTTCATATCATGCCTCCACGAAGAGTTGTCAGAGCTCGCCCGGCTAGAAGGAATGTTGAACCATAGTAACAAGGGGTACCTAATGCACCAGAAGCCCAACCCCAAGGAGAGGTCAACAATGCAGAATTCTGTGAGGCTATCCGAATGTTGAGCCAAGTTGTGACCAATCAAGTTGGACAACATAGAGAGAATCGTCAGGAAGTGGATAATACTTCGAGGATCCGCGAGCTCTTAAGGATGAATCCACCAAGCTTCACAGGTTCTAGTGTTACTAAGGATCCGGAGAATTTTGTTGAAGAGCTTCAGAAGGTTTTTGAAATCATGCATGTTACTGATACTGAGAGAGTGGAACTATCTGCATACCAAATGAAGGGTGTCGCGAGGATATGGTTCGACCAATGAAAGAAGAACCGAGTTGAGGGAGCGTCACCTGCGAGTTGGGATTGTTTTGAGGAGGCCTTCTTGGGGATTTTCTTCCCCCGAGAACTGAGAGAGACTAAGGTACAAGAGTTCCTCACTCTTAAGCAGGATTCTATGAGCGTTCATGAGTAGTATAAGGTTCACACAACTTTCCCGCTATGCTCCAGAGATGGTTGTTGACATGAGGAGCAGGATGAGTTTATTCGTTGCTGAGTTAACTCGCCTATCAAGCAAGGAATGAAAGGCAGCTATGCTGATAAGGGATATGAACATAGCAATGCTAATGACCCATGTGCAACAAGTTGAGGAGGACAAGCAGATGGATAGAGAATACTTTAAGAATAAGAGGGCAACGACATCAAGGAATGAGTCCGGGCAGCAGAAGAGTAATGTCAATTAGTCATCCTTCTAACAGAAACAAAAGGTACATGTTCCATCATCTTCTAGTGCACCTGCACCAAAGAACAAAAGTAAGTACAATAGTCAGAATTTCAGACCTAACCTGTTTATTCTCAGGGTAGTATGGCACAATGGGGTAGTAAGCCTCATGCATTTGCTAAGTGTGGTAGGAACCACTCAGGGATGTGTCGTGATGGCTCTACTGATTGCTTCAATTGTGGCCAGAACGGTCATTTTATGCGAAAGTGTCCAAAGAACGAGCAGGGTAACAGTAATGGGGGCAGTATAGCCCAATCTTCTTCAGTTGATCTACCGGACAGAGCTGCATCTAGTGGAGCTACTTCAGGGACAGGCGAAGGAGGAAACCGTTTGTACGCTATCACTAACCGCCAAGAGCAAGAGGATTCTCCAGATGTTGTCACTGGTATGATCCAAGTCTTTAACTTTAATGTTTATGCTTTGCTAGACCCAGGAGCGAGTTTATCCTTTGTAACTCCGTATGTTGCGATGAATTTTAATGTTATCCCTGAGCAACTTAGTGAACCCTTCAGTGTTTCTACACCTGTTGGTGAGTTTATTCTAGCAAAAAGAGTCTATCGTGATTGTCCCATTTTCGTCAATCACAAAAGTGTCGTGGCTGATTTAGTTGAGTTAGAAATGGTAGATTTTGATGTCATTCTTGGTATGGACTGGCTTCATGCCTGTTATGCCTCAGTAGATTGTAGAACTCGAGTTGTCAAGTTTCAGTTTCCAAATGAGCCAATCTTAGAGTGGAAAAGTAGTTCAGCAGTGCCTAAGGGTCGTTTCATTTCGTACGTTAAGGCAATGAAGTTACTTTCCAAGAGGTGTGTCTATCACTTAGTCCGATTTAATGACTCCAGTGTTGAGATACCTCATATTCAGTCAGTTTCAGTAGTAAAAGAGTTTCCAGAAGTTTTTTCAGATGATTTTTCCGGAGTCCCTCCTGAGAGAGAAAGAGACTTCGGTATAGATGTTTTCCAAGAAACTCGCCTTATATCTATTCCACCATATAGAATAGCACCAGCAAAGTTGAAAGAGCTAAAAGAGCAGTTGAAATATCTCCTAGATAAGGGCTTTATTCGACCAAGTATCTCACCTTGGGCGCTTCGGTCTTATTTGTGAGAAAGAAAGATGGTTCCGTTAGGATGTGTATAGATTACCACCAATTGAACAAGGTTACCATCAAGAATAAGTACCATATTCCGAGAATTGATGATCTCTTCGATCAACTTCAGGGTGCTACTTGTTTCTCTAAGATAGATCTCAGATCAGGCTACCATCAGTTGAGGATAAGGGAATGTTATATTCCAAATACAGCATTCAGGACTCGTTATGGTCATTATGAGTTCTTAGTTATGTCATTTGGTTTGACCAATGTGCTTGCAGCATTCATGGACCTTATAAATAAAGTATTAAAACCTTATTTAGGTATGTTTGTTATCATATTCATTGATGACATACTATTCAAGGAATGAAGAAGATCATGCTAGTCATCTTTGAATAGTTCTCCAAACTTTAAATGATAAAGAATCATATGCCAAGTTCTCTAATTGTGAGTTTTGACTTGAGTCTGTGGCATTCTTAGGCCACATTGTGTCTGGAGAGGGAATTAAAGTTGATACTCAGAAAATAGAGGCAGTGCAGAATTGGCCTAGATCCACATCCCCAACTGATATTAGGAGTTTCTTGGGTTTGGCTGTCTATTATAGAAAGTTCATAGAGGGGTTCTCATCTATTTCATCCTCTTTGACCAAGTTGACTCAGAAGACAATTAAGTTTCAATGGTCTGAAGCTTGTGAGAAAAGCTTTCAAGAATTGAAAAAGAGGTTGACTACTGCCCTAGTGTTAACCTTACCAGAAGATACGCAAGGCTTTGTTGTTTATTGTGATGCATCTAGAGTTGGTTTCAGTTGTGTGTTAATGCAGAATGGCAAAGTTATAGCTTATACCTTCAGACAGATGAAAGTTCATGAGAGAAACTACCCAACCCATGATCTAGAGTTGGCTGCCATAGTTTTTGCTTTGAAAATATGGCGCCATTATCTTTATGGTGTTCATGTGGAAGTGTTCACCGATCACAAGAGCCTTAAGTATGTGTTTACTCAAAAAGAGTTTAATCTCAGACAAAGGAGGTGGTTGAAATTATGACATAAGTATTCTTTATCACCCAAGTAAGGCTAATGTTGATGTTGATGCCTTAAGCATGTTATCTATGGGTAGTACCACCCATTTTGAGGAAGATAAGAAAAAGTTAACGAGAGATGTGCATAGACTTGCACGCTTAGGAGTCCGACTAATGGATTACACATAAGGAGGAGTAGTGGTGATGAATGAGGCTGAATCATCATTAGTGTCAGAAGTAAAAGAGAAGCAAGACCATGATCCTATTTTGCTTGAACTAAAGGCGAATGTTCATAAGCAAAAAGTTTTAGCTTTTGAACAAAGGGGAGATAGTGTATTGAGATATCAAGGTAGGTTGTGTGTACCAATGATGGATGAAATCCAAGAAAGGATCATGGAGGAAGCTCATAGCTCCAGATATTCCATTCATCCAGGTTCCACAAAAATGTATCGCGATTTGAGAATTTTATTGGTGAAGTAGTATGAAAAAGGGCATTGCAGAGTTTGTTGCTAAGTGTCTGAATTGCCAACAAGTTAAAGTAGAGCACCAAAGGTCAGGCGGTATGGCTCAGAATATAGAAATTCCGGAATGGAAGTGGAAGATGATCAATATGGACTTCATCACAGGTTTATCAAGGTCTCACAGGCAGCACGATTTTATTTAGGTGATTGTCGATAGAATGACAAAATCAGCCTACTTTTTGTCGGTAAAGACAACCCATTCAGCAGAAGACTTTGCTAAGTTGTATATTCAAGAAGTAGTTAGACTTCATGGAGTTCCGATCTCCATTATTTCAGACAGAGGTGCGCAATTTACTGCACAGTTTTGGAAGTCATTCCAAAAAGGCTTGGGTTCAAAGGTGAACTTAAATACTGCCTTTTATTCTCAGAAAAATGGGAAACCAGAGCGCACTATTCAGACCTTAGAGGATATGTTGAGGGCTTGTGTGATTTATTTCAACGGTAATTAGCATGATCACCTACCTCTGATTGAATTTGCTTACAACAATAGTTACCACTCTAGCATGCAAATGGCTCCTTATGAAGCTCTTTATGGGAGAAGATCCAGATCTCCTATTGGATGGTTTGAAGTTCATGAAGTTGGGTTGATAGGACCAGATTTAGTTCATCAAGCTATGAAGAAGGTGAAAGTTATTCAAAAAAGGTTGAAAACAACGCAGAGTCGCCAGAAATCCTACACTGATGTTAGGAGAATGGAGTAAGAACTTGAATTAGATGATTGGGTCTACTTGAAAGTTTCACGCATGAAGGGTATTATGAGATTTGGTAAGAAGGGGAAGCTTAGTCCCCGATATATTGGTCCTTACAAAATGTCCAAGAAGATTGGTCATGTAACTTATGAGTTAGATCTACCTCAAGAGTTAGCAGCGGTTTATCCGGTATTTCATATTTACATGTTGAAAAAGTGCATGGGGGATCCTTCACTTACCACCAACTGAAGATATTGGTATCAAGGATAGCTTGTCTTATGAGGAGATTTTGGTTCAGATTCTAGATCGCCAAGTTCGCAAGTTGAGGACTAAGGAAGTAGCATCAGTCAAAGTTCTTTGGAAGAATCAATTTGTTGAGGAAGCTACTTGGGAAGCTGAGGAAGATATAAAGAAGAGATATCCACATCTCTTTGAATCCAGAGAAGTTCCAGATCAAGGTACTAATTTTCTTCTTAGTACCCTTTAATTTATAAGTTGGCATATTGTATTTGTGTTGCTTGTTGGGTGTTTGAGTTGAATGTTAGATGTTACACCCTTAGCCTAGTAAGAGTAATCTCATTCGAGGATGAATGTTCCCAAGGGGGAGATATTGTAACATCTCGCTAATTGAAATAACTAGAAAGAGTTAGAATTGGAAATAGTCATTTTAGGAAAGAATGAAAAATCTGGAAATTTGTTGAGTTATGTTAAGTTTGGGTTTTTGGTCAACTTCAAACAACCATAACTCCTATCTCATGATGATTTAGGCGTACTTCCAGGTATCGTAGGAAATATCTTGGAATAATCTTTCCATCACCGTCGAGTTTACGTGATTTTGAGTTTGTATGAGTGAGATATACCCATTTGAAGTAGGGATGTTCGATTAAGGAAAGTCTAATACGGATTTTGGAAGGGTATTTTAGTCTTTTACTTACACAATTATTTTAATTCATTTTTAGGAGTTTATTTAAGGTCTAATCAGAATTATAGCAGTTTAATAAATTAGAAATTCACGCTAAGGCTTGGAGAAAAGAGAAAAGAGGAGAAAGGAGAAGAAAGTTCAAGATTCGTCGATTTCTTGGAGAATCGCTTGTGGATTTCATCAAGGGGTGATCCCTACGAGGTATGTGAGATCACATAGCATTGGGTTAGTTCACCCACGCGCCAATCATGATTCAATTCAGCAAAGTTATATAGTTTTGAAAGTAAATTCCATGAGTTCTTGATGTAATTCGATTGAAATCTTGTGGGTTCTTGTAATTGAAGTTTCTTGAGATTGATTCATGTATTTAGGTGTGAATTCGAGCTGAATCTTACATATATTGAGGGTTTAGTCGATTCTAAGATTTTGGGGAAATAACTAAGTTGAAATAGAGGGTTTACAGTTGAACAACGAAGGAGAAAAGTTGGAGTGCACCTGGGCAGGGGCCTGGGGCGCCGCCCCCCCAAGAAGGGGACTCTGAAGTATGGGCTCTGGGGGGCCGCGCCAGCCAGCGTACCCCACCCCAACCTCTGAAGTTTTAAGGTTGTCGCCCCGCGCCTCTTAGAGCGCCAGGGACGTCAGTTCTTCCCATTCTTCCCACATCTTTCCGTACTAGTTCCTTAGCAACGTACCTATGTTTCCTAGTTGATTCCAACACTCTAAGGTATGTTTAAACCATAATGAAATCATCTATAAACATGAGATCATGAACATTGAATCCATAATTCAATTCAAGAAAAGTAAGAGTCAAGTCAAGAGAAGTTCTTAGAGTTTTTCAAAAGTCTTTTCCAAATGTTTTAACTTCGTTTTAAGACTTAAAGTTCAAGTTGAGTAAAGAGTAAAGGTTGAAGTTCATTTCTTCAAAGAGTATATGGGGACTATATATTCCCAAAGAGTTTTAAAATGTTTTCACATTTAAACAAAAAAAGGAAACCTTGATTTCCAAAGAGCCTTTGAGCTAGTTTTCATAAAAGAGTAAACACTTTCACAATTAAGCAAGAGAGGAAACATTGATTTCCAAGATAGCAATTGAGCTAAGTTTTGAGCAATTATCTCAAACCACATAAAGAAGTATGTTTTTAAACGTAAGAGCTAGTATTATATTTTGGGAGTAGTATTGAGCACCGATATGGGGGAGAGTTCAGACAGCTCCCGGCCTCCATAAACCATGTAGTCATCATAGGTAGAAAAGGGTCATACTTTTTAGATGATTCATTAGTGATTTTTAACATAGACTAGTGGATCCACTTACTAGTCAGGTTATATACCATCGGCAAGGTATAGGACGGCCCTGGCAGCGTGAGGCAAAATGTTGTATCATCACAATAGCTCTTACATGATGGTTGTCGGTTAGAGAAACTCCCACAAAAGTATTTGTATTCTTATATACACAGTTTAATTGTATTTTTACATACATTTCAAAGCTATATTGTATCTTTGCATACACATAGAATATTATTGTATTTCCAAATACACAAAGTTAACATCCATGTTTTAAAAAGTTTTTCTTTATATTGCACTTGTTTTATACTGCTTTATATTGAAATGAGTTCAGTTAAGTTGAGTTGAACCAGGTAAGTTCTTCAATTCCTTCAAGCTTATGTCTTGTTTTAGAATTTCACTCGCATACTCGTACATTCAATGTATTGATGTAATTTGGCTTGCATCTTTTAATGATGTTGACACTGGTAACCAGGATCCGCATCCAGCGCATCATTGATTCTAGTTGAGCTCCAAAGTTTGTTGGTGAGCCTCCTTGCTTTCGTAGGACCCATTTTTATTGCTTTTAGTAGTTTTAGTTCATTAGGATGTCGTGGGTCTTGTCCCGACATCCATCTCAGTTGTTTAGAGGCTTCATAGACAGTCAAATGTTAGTTCATTCGTCATTATCTTGTTATTGGCTTATGTTCATATTTGAGTTGCCACTTTGACTAAGTTAAATGTTTATCTCTGAAACATTATGAGTTTAGTTTTGAGACTGTTGAGTTATCTTGCATTTGGATTCTCTTCTTAATGCTTAAAAGTATTTCGCTGAGTAAGTAAGCTAGGCCAAGGGTTCGTTTGGGACTAGCAATGGTTCTCAAGTGTCAGTCCCCCCTAGGGTGTAGGCTCAAGGCGTGACAACTTTTATCTTAAATATTTGACATGAATTTTAGATTTAATCAAATTTTAATGTAGATATTAGATTTTATATATGAAATGGTCTTTAATGAAAAATATTGTAGGTTTAATAATAAAATTTCATACAATGTCAAAACAACTTCAACTTGGAGCCATACAAAATCCAAAAACTTTCATATCACAAATTTCCTTTTTGTCATTTTCCTAACTTTAAAGTTAAAAAGGTATGGCTCCTTTATATTTTATTACTTAAATCTTTTTTTTTTATAATCATGTTACACATTTTAATTTCTATATAGTGTGTTACACATTTTTAATTCCTTATACATGTTAAGATGCTCAATATTACCTTAGGGCCCATTTGGCCCCAAGAATACTTGGAAAAAACTTGAGAAGTGTGACTTTTGAAGTTATGACCGTTTGAAGTTTCACCAATTTACAACTACTTTTTCAAGTTTCAATCTCTAATTTGGTGAAACTTCAAACGATCGTAACTTTTGCCTCAGATATTCGTTTGACGCAAAAAAAATCGATCATGGGTATTTTTTCGAGATCTATTCGGTCAACTCCTTAATTTGTTTTACTTTTTTGTATTATTATATTTTTATTTATATAGAATAATAGTCACACAAGGTATTTAGGTAATTTTTGTTCTAATATTATATATAGTGTCACTACAGAAAAAATAGTGATTAGCGACAAATCATATTCCACCGCTATTTCACGTGAAAAAAATTATACTTATTTTCTTCCCAATGCAACAGATTATTAATAATTATAATTGCAAATTAATTATTGCATCAATAACCTAAAATGTTCTTTGATACATGTTTTAAACTGTCAACATTTTTCCAACACTTCTTAATATTCTCTCTCATTAAAGCTACTTAGTGAATAAGTATCACAAAAAACAAGGAGTCATTTACATTATGATGATGCTAAGACAAACCAAGCTTCAAGGACTTGTTGCATGCTTTTGTATACGCTTCATAGTTTATTGTAGTTTCAGATTTTAAATGTAGGACTTTTTACAAATATCGATGTCTCTATTATTTATTAGTGGAAAGTGTAAAAGTATGGATTCGTACGGTTTTGATCAGAATCGCACATTGTTTTGATGTTGCTATTCGAAGAGTTAGCTTACTGACAAGTTTGCTTGAAATTATATGCCCCTCTGTAATATGTTTAATTATTTTCTCCAATAATAGGTGGTGAAATTAAAGTTTGAATGACTATGCTACTAAGGATGGATCTATAGTGTTGGTTGCAAATTGTAAATGAACTCCTAAATTTTAACTCTTACATTTGCATATGTCAAATCACCAAGAATTTTGAATTTTATATGTTGGCTCATTTGCACTTTGAGCCCCTATTTCTTTGTATTCCATCTTTGCTCCTTTATTTTCATTTCATGTATCTATATCTACTACACCTCTGAATACATATAGACAAAATCAATTAGTGTTATTGGGCTCGTGCTGGCACGAGCACTACCTATCAAGTAGAAACATGAAGATAAGACGACCACAACTTAATGTTTTTGTACCTTGTGCTACAAAAGTTGAACAGGGTACCTTGTGATCCTGAATTAGACATCGTACATGAGCCCAAATAGCTACAAAGATAGTCATTTTCTACTAAGCCTCTGTGATTATCCCATCCTTCCGAAAGTGTGAACAAGTTGCTACATATTTTTGTTGACCATTCAGTGTGCTCTTTAGGTTTTTTGTTTTACCTTGGTTCTAAACATGAATCTCTCTTTGTTAGTTACAACGTGTATATTTTATCAACTTGTGTAATCATTGTTTTTGTAGGATTGTGAAACCGAAGTTTAAGGCTGAACAACCCAAGGAGGGATGATTTCTATGGTTTTATTCCATTGAGAGTATCTTTATTTTATTTCACTTTGGAAAAGTTAGCTGCGGAAACATTTACTATATCTATAGCATTATCTACCTATGCTGAAAGACAGACGCAATACTATTAAGTCCACTTTATGACTTCAACTTTTCTTCATCATTTTTTCGGAAGATATATCCTTTATTCTAACCTGAAAAGTTGTTTCCAGATTAATGTACCTAGGGTTGTTATGTGTATAATAGTCGTTGAGATAGCATATTCATGCTACAGTCTAATAGGTGCTTCACTTCAAGGGAAATAAATATTCATCCAGGATAAAGTATTTTCTTAGATAAAGGTAAAACATTTACTCTGAGACGATGTTAAGTCACTTGCTTACCTTAATGTTCAGCTCAACACTGGTGTTGAGAAGAATTTTGCTAGTCCTAATGCAGAAGATAATACTCCAAAGTTAGCAAACTCAATTTATGCACCTAGACGGAGCATAAGCTTGAATTATCACGTTTCATTGCATACAATGTAGAGCAAATCCTCGAGACATAAGAAAGATCGTTAACGTGACTTGGCAGTGGGAAATATTATTTCAGTTGGAAATGACGACTTGTTTGAATATTCATGTTAATTTTATAATTGAGAAACAAATTTGAATAATCTTCCCTCAAATTTACCTGATTATTGTTATGACAACGTATTACTTCCAATCGTATTCATACAGTTTTACATTTGGTTACTCACCAAATAGTTTATGTAAGATTCAATCATCAGCTAGTAAATTGCCAATTTGAATGGAAAGTATCAAATTCAGTAATGTAATCTTATTTTATAGTATAACAAAGAATCATCTTGTGTCATGTGAAGTTTCCTGTGGATGGAGGGACTTCATCTATATAATTTGTTCCATTCAAATGCTAGTCGTAACATGAAATAGATGGGTTGAAATGTTAGGATTTATTTTTTTTCAGATAATTTTTCAAATGCTACCCTCTCATACTCCACTTGTGAGATTACACGGGATATATTGTAAATTTATAAAACCTGGTCATTATAGTTGAGGAGCATACTTTTTCCGCACAATGCACCAATAAAACCAAACTGACGTTCTGATTTCTCTTGATCATTTGTATGGGAATAATCTTTACTGTTTTATAACCATATTTTTTGGATGCTATGTTATTGATGTTTCTTGAGTTATTCCTTTAAGGTTGTTGAGTATATTATGTTGTTTCTTATTTGCCTTAATCTTTTGTTAACACGACAATTGATGATTTTCTATGGATAGAAGAAATAATTCCATCCAGCATTTCAATCAGGAATTGTTATTGGATCCATTGCTATAAATGGGCTGCATATGATGAGGAGGTTTGTGCAACAATAATTTGAGCAAACATTTTGAGGTCTATTGCAATTTTTTTCTGTGTTTTGATAAACACAATTTGAGTCATCTTGGCTTGGCTGTTTCCTAACATTGTGACCTCTCACTAAAGCTTGCAATTTCACTACACCTTTTAGAGCCCTTCTTGCCTTGAAAATTCACAACAAATAAATTAGCAATTCAGTCAATCAACAACGCACTAATTAATTAGTGGAGTCTGAAGAGCGCAGAGTTTGTTTGTCATACACACTTGGCTCAAAAGAAGCAAATTTATTCAATACATATAAGGAGTACATTAAAAGGTGACACTGCTTGCCAAAGTACGCCAATGGTTCAACCGATCATGTCAATATCATGCGTCATAGTATAACACAAATACATACATCATCACTCACGTCATATATCTTAAATTCTATAATTAATTAATATGGATTATATTTAAAGTATCCTTTTGTTCTTTTTTTTTTATTCTTTTTTTTTTTTAATACACAAACAGCTGTTATTCTTTATATATATCTAAATAACTCTATTAGTGGAGAATAAAGCAACTTGAAATCGTAAAGTTCACTATTTAAGAGGACATCTTCTTTAATGGAAAAAATATGGTAGACAAAATGGAATCATTTGGTTTAATAATAGTAATTATATATACTATAAAAAGAACTGAGGTATTTAGCAGCAACTAGTAAGGCTGTGTGTATTATATTAGTATATAATTATGTATGTTAATTCTGAACTCGTCAACTCTAGATTTTAGACAAATAACCTCCTTGGTTGGGAATAAGAACAATGCTTCATGTCTGATGATATATAAGGAGACGGAAGTCATACCTATCAAATATTTACGTACTTTTATTAGCTTTTCACTCGATATAAAATTGAAATCTTATTTCATGTTTTCCATTGAGAAAACGGCTTCAAGTGAAAGCATGTAATTTCTTTTTTCCCATCCGGTATTCAATATCAGCTTTGGGCACGACTAATTTGGATTTGTGTCGAAAAATCTCATTTTCGGGGTAAAGTATTAAAGATGGCTTCAAACTCGTGGCTCAAACTTGAAACCTTTAGTTAAGAATGAATAAATATTTACTGTTTTATCATAATCATTGAGGATACAAGTAAAAGCATAGAGAGCACTTGAGAACACAAGACTACAAAAAAAAATAGTGTTTATTTTAAATAAAGTTAAGTCTTGGAGCAACATTAAAATTATATATGTTTGATTTAAAGCTTTGGATTCGAAACGTAAAAATAATCATTAATGTTTGTATAGAGTAGAATATCTACATTACATCTCCTAAGATGCGATCCTTCTAACATTACTAATGCCAAATACTTTGTGAATCAGACTGCATAGTATATTATTTCAGATATTATTTGATAATTGATGGTACAAATATTTGAAAGACAAGTACTGAAAACTAGTCATGTGTTCCCATTTTTCTAAAGGTCAATTTAGCTGAGAGAGAGAAAAAAGCATTGTTTTCAGCAATTGACCAGTGTGGTGGATCGAATTCCCAAAAAAGTATAGTAGCAAAATCAAGAAATTCAGCCCAAACATTAATATAAGACATGTTATTAATAGAACCTCCACCACATGAACTTTTTATTTCATCAAACAAGAACAACCCCTCTATGGTAAAAACCCTTACTAGCATACAATTTAATATTTAAGTTTTATATATTTACGTTTACTTTTTGTTTCTCAATATTCTAATCATGTAAACTTTGAAATCAATCAAATATTTTAGAATGTATTTTTTCATCATACTGACATAGGGATAATTATATTATTTTTTATATAATTTTTGAATAATTAAATTATTAAATATTAAGTTGCTGTGTATAATCCAATTAAGCTTTAAAAATTAACTCTCGAAAAGGAAAAAATATAAAAATTAGAATGGGGTTGGTGGGGTTACTAGTCGTGGAAGAAATGCTAAAGAGGGAAAAGTCTACCATTCAAGATCTCCTTAGACTAAAGTCAAATAATTTCCTTTTATAATCTACAATAGAGAAAATAGAAAAACATTGAGAAGAAACATACATCAAATAATAATAAGTAAGATAAGCACAACTATATATTAGGTGAATTAATTTGAGGAATATTATATATTGCATTCTCAAACCAATTCTTTCTTTATAGATAAGAGTTCCATAAAGAACATTTAAGAGTAGATAATCACTATTTTAAGGATTCCATAGAGTTACAAAACCAAGAAGAAGTAGAAGCAGAAGAAGAAATCCCCAAAAAAGATATGGAGAAAATCCAACAATTACTATGACAAACATTAAGAATTTTAATTTCTTCATCAATATCAACAACTTGTGAAACTTCAGCTTCTCGAATGCCATGCATGATGCACGTACACAAATTCAAGAAGCTGAATTAGTAGTTGAAAAATGAAGTGATTGAAAGCCATGATGCATACAGATTATACTCTAAACTTCAAGAATATGTAACCTATTAGACTCCAAATGGTAGTTGTCCATTAGGCATATTCAAAGGAAGATTAAAGAATGGAAATCCAGATGAAGGGTCATGAGGAAATTGGCTATTATTGTTATTATTATTATTATTACCACTATTTGAGACTTGTGGTTGAATTTGAAGCCCTCCCCCTCCTTCATCTTCCTCTAATGGCAATCTCTCATAAGCAACATTTGTAAATGATGAAGCTATAACAATAACTGGTCCAGAAGCAATCAATTCCCCTACCACACTTCCTCCAACAACTTGCCCTTGTCCACCAGCCACAAAAATTGTCAGACTCGTCGCACCTGTTGAAGACATAATTAAGTAAAATTGTATACACATGATTAACTCATTGCATCGTGGTCAGGAGGCGCTGTTGACGTCATAATTAAGTAAATAAAATGAATTTCTTTCTCAAACATCTTAATTTTTTGTATGTGAGACGCTCACTATGGTTGTTGAAGACATAACTAAGTAAATAAAATCGTGAATTTTACTAAACCCCATTCATTGCACTTAGTTCCATCTCAAAGACACCCTATTACTACAGTATAATATTTCAACGAAGAGGATATATAGAGGATTCAATTGAACCTCCTTCGTTGAACTTAGGTTCCACCACTAGAACAAATTACATTTTTTAGATGAGATGATGACACAGAATCGTACCTGGTGGAGCAGGTGGAGGCAAGAATGAGCCAGAAAGGGAAAGAATCTCAAATCTTCCATGCAATGTTACTACAGAACCAGCAGCAGCAGGTTGTCTTATGCTAACATTTGTTACTGTCCCACTACCACTTAGTATACAAATCCCTCTTTGTCTTCTCCTAGCATAAGTTGATACACATTCAAATACATCACATCCATTTCCAATCTCCAAAATATGTGCTCTCAGTGTGTTTGCACTTTCTCTAGTGATTATTACTGGTGGTTTTGGCTTGTTTTTTGACCCCGCTGGCCGCCCTCTAGGTCTCCGGCCAGCGATATCACCTCCTATTAAACAACATAATTCAATATGATATCAGAACAAATAGAAAGTCTTGGATTCAAGAATCACTTATATCAAATGTCCCCCAAGTGAGAGTTTGATGAAAAATATAATTAAGCAAATAAAAGTGGACTCTCTCGAATCATTTAAATTTTCATGTCACATAATTTAGCATTTTTTAGGCTAAATAAAAAGTTTTGAGTTCAAGTCTCACCGTCAGACACCATCTATTATTGCCCAAAGAAAAATAAAGAGTTTTATGTGCTTGGTTCATGAACAAGAATCAGGTGAGTCTAGGAGGCTAGGGAGGGTGTACTAATCAAAGATATAATTAAATAAATAAAAATATATTTTCTTTAATTGCTTAAATTTATAGATAAAATAACCTATTAGATAATTTTCAACATGATATTAAAATAGACAGAAGGTCATAGATTCAAGTCTCACCGGTCATCACCACCTATTATTAACAAAAAAATTGCCCAAACTTGATTCATATAAGATAATAAGAATCAACCAACACGCTTAGGAAGGCGTGTTGATTGAAGTCATAAAAGAAAATAAGTAAATAAAAGTGTACTCTCTCTAACCTTGATTCTGATGACCATTATCCTCGTGGTGATGGTCATCGGAAAATTGGTTGTTGTTATCTTCATCATCCGGTTGTCTTTGCAGATTGAAGTCAGCTGGGTGGTGAAGTTGATGAATATAACGAGAAGTTGTGCTTAAATCCAAACCAGCCATGACCAAAACATTCAAAAGTACAAAAAAAAACACAAGAGATATGGGGCAAAAAAACTATAAATTAAAAAACAATATCAAATGTAAAAATTATTAAAAACTACTAGATATATATATGTTTTTTTTCTATGGTTTTGTTTAATAGATGGGATTATATTCTATAGTTTTTGGTGTGTAGATTTGAATAAAAGATTTAGAAAACAAGAAAGGAGCTTAGCTTGTTATGGAGATTTGGTTTTTTGAGTGGAAAGAAAGGGAAGGGAAGAAGAAGGAGAGAGAGGGGAACAAAGACACCCTAAAGTTTATAAATATTAGTATATAAGTATAAGATAATAGGAGGATAGAAATTATTTGTCTATTCAACTACTATATATTTATATATATATATATATATATATATATTGTATAGTAGTAGGTTTTTATTAAAAGAAAAATAATTGAGTATAACTTCTATACAGCGGATACATAATGTAAATTATAGGTTTGGCAATTCTATAAGTTTGGCTTGAATCTCATTTATGTGTTGAGAAATTTATATATTAGATTTCAAATTCAATTATAACTAAGAGACGAATTTAGAATTTTGAACTTATGACTTTTGATGTAAGAATTTCATGAACTTTTAGTCTTTTTTGGATTTTCAAAACTTTTTATTGAGCTAAAAATTTATCAGAAATAACTTCTCTGCTTCAGAAAAATAGGAGTAAAATTTATGTGCATCAATTCTTTTCAGACCCCACTTTTATACCAAATATGTTGTTGTTTGGATCTTAATAACTTTGCTCCTACTCTTCTAATTTTTCGTGGATATATATAATTAATAAGGAATGATATCTAAAATAAAGTTTGCATGATTTTTTTGGCATGTCTAGATTCTCAAAAGAATTACCAAAAAAAAAACACCCAAAATAATAACAAACTAAAAAAAGGAGGAATTTGGTGGCTGATGACGGTAAACATTTGAAAATTACTATAATAGTTGCGTGAAATGAATGAAAATATTTATTATATATTATTTATATGAAAGTCAAGATTTGGGAAACTAGAGCAAGTTGGATTAGATGTCATTCATGTTTTGCAAGTGTATTAATTTAATTAATAAATTATACATGATAATGAAGGAACATTTTTCCTCAACTTGCAATAACTATTCCGTAATATTTGAATTCTTCGAAAATAATATATTTTTAAAAAAAAATCCAATATGAATACGGTATCAAAATTGAAGAGTTTGTACAATTTAGTTCGAAACTCACTGATTTAATAAATATTCATATTTCTTTAGGTAAAGTAAGAATCTAAAGTTTTTTGGCTTCAGAATTTTAGTTTTTTTAAAGCTTACTTAGTTTTGAATTAATAATTTATTCAGTACGTTTTTTAAGATAAATATAAAATTTGGAACAAGCTATTGAGTTCCGCTAAATTCGTAAGTTGTACTTTATCTTTGTCTCTAACTGTTATGTAGATTCTTTTAATAGATGAGGGTATAGAACACTTTCTATAATAAAAAAAAAATTGAAGAGTTTTTGTCCAAGTATGAGATATTAGGTTAAAAGTTGAGAGATTTTGACCATTTATGATACTTTTGACGATAGGAACAGAACTAGAAGGGGCTGAGGAGGTTTTATCAACCCAAATTTTTTTGTAGGTAGATTATATTGTATATATAAGATTGAAAAATATATATTTAATGCATTTATAATAGTTGATTAAACTAAAATAGGTAGGGTTAAATATAGTTTGATTTATATGTGAGGTGTACAAGACTTTAATTTACTAATCATGGTTAAGGATATCAAAGTTTTGACCAGATTTTAATTAATGCTAACACAGAGAAAAACGTGATGATGAGAGAGACTATATATAGGTTGAAGTAATTAAAGTAATTGTAACAATATTTTAATAGTAGTAATACTACTATATATAATATAAAAATATCGATTTTGGCGAGATGATTGAAATCCTTCATCGTTAACTAAAATCCTTTGATTCGTGTATTTAAAAATAAAATAAATTTTATTAGAAACGTTATCTCTAATAATGGATTATGTAATATACAAATCAACTCTAATCAGATTCAAGTATAAATAAATCGAATTTATTATTAAAGAAAAAGAAATTAGTGGATGGGGAAGGGTGGCTAATGGATCCCACATTTGTCTTGACCTCACCACCCTGGACGGCTTTCTTTTGTAGTCTTTCTTTCACTTTGGGCCATCCTTGCTTAATTTTTGGCGCATTTGTTGCCTTAACCAATGATTTGACCCCTGATCAGGGTCGTGGTTGAATGGTAAGTATATACATTTTTATTTTTAATCATAGAATTATAAAAGATTGAATAAGATTGATAAGAATATGATTATCCTAAGATAATTATTCGTCGCAAGTTTTTAGTATCTCGAATACATATTCTCTGTGTCGATATGATTTTTCTTATAAATATCAAAATATTTCCTTAATGGTGATTATGAGACTCAAACTAACTCATATATGTGCTTACAGTGATATCATCTATATTTTTATAATATAAAGTAGTCAAAGAACAAACCAAACAAAATATATATTTTTTTAGGATGGCTATTCCTTGCAAGTTTTAGATCTTTGACATATTCTCTTTCATATTGATTTAACTTTTTGTCGTAAATCACATTGAAAGATTCATACTCAAAATATTTGCTTAAGTTCGATATCAGGTTAATAAATTTTATTATGTTTGACATAAGTTTTAAATTGTTATTAATTTATATTATTATAGAGGAGATAAATTTTCTTAATTTATTATGGGATTAGGAGTCCAACCCCCCATACTTCTATGTCCAACAAACACACAACATTTGATTTTGTATACTTTAATTGATTATAGCAACTTTGTTGTTCAACAATTAAATTAAGGTGTAAAGCCATTCACCTTTATTTTTTATTTAGATTTCTATTGAATACAATATGCTTTGTCCGTAGCTAATGTTAAAAAAAGGAATAATATCATTTTTCAGTCACTGAAACATATATTATGAACTTATAATATATTCGAGTCTAATGTTTGTAAAATTAGGGGAAAAGGACAAATATATCTCCTTGCCCATTTTCTGGAATAATTTTTTAGGAGGGACAATTTTACATATTTTTGAACTATCGCATATGGTATGCAGATACTCTCTGTCATACTTTTGGGACACTGGTGCCCCCGTCATCTAAAAACTAGAGCATATATACCCTTTATACTAACGGACATAGACGTGTCATAATCTTATTCACCGACCCGACATTTATTAAATATCGAATCAATGAATAAGTTTGTGTCACGTGTCCCTATTTAGTCTTCCGTTAGAGTGAAGGGCATATATGCTCTAGTTTTTGGACGGCAGGGACACCAATGTCCCAAAAGTATGACGGAGGTTATTTACATACCATTTACGATAGTTCAAGGGTATATATGTCCTTATCCCCATAAAATTAAATTATTATTTAACATTTTTTTCGTAACTTACAAAAGTATAGACTGTGATTTAGCATTTTTATTATAAAATTTACTAAATATCTACTCTGTTCCTTTTCACTTATCCAATATTTCCTTTTTATTGTTATTTTTGACAAATCAAAAAAAATATTTTTTTCCTATTATACCCTCGATTTATTACCATTAAGTTAATGTCTTTGAAAAATGTAGTGAGTGAGATATTTGAGATTCCATTAATTAATAGGGGTAAAATGGTAAATTCACTGTAACACTTAATATTTTATCAATAAGTGTGTCAAGTTAAAATTTAACAAGTAAAAAGAGACCAAAAGAGTACTAAATAGATGACCCAAAAAGGACAACCGGCAAGAATTTCCTCCCAAATGGCTTACCCTATTTATAAATATGTAAATCTTATATTTATTTCACAATCATTTATTTTTATTAAAATACAGTGTCAGGTTAATTACCCAAAATAGTGTCCCAATTATTAGGCACCAGTATTCAACTTAGATCAACATGAAGTATTGTACTCATTTATATTTTATGAAATATAAATTATTGACAAAAAACAACCAAAAGTATTACCTACATTTCAGTGTTGGAGTAGTCGAGTGGACTTGTCTTTTTTTAAAATAAAAATATAAAAAAACTTTGGTCTAAAGTTAAATATGAACAAACCATATGAACTCATGATGAAACAAAAAAAGGGTGTCGGTACGCTTTTCACATAATAGGAAGCAATAAAATTATAAAAGTTCTAATTTATGTGTAACAATCAACGATATCTCCAAAATGAAACATAATCATATAAATAAACTGGATTAAAATTTCTGTATTTGCAACACTATTTTCATATATATGTGTGACATACGCATACACATACATTATAGGGGAAAATGACAAATATACCCCTAAACTATTGTAAATAGTACGTAGATACTCTCCGTCATACTTTTGGGACATTGGTACCCATGTCGATCAAAAACTAGAGCATATATATGCCCTTCACTCTAACGGAAGACTAAATAGGGATACGTGGCACAATCTTATCAGTCAATCCGATATTTAATAAATGTCGGGTCGGTGGATAAGATTATGACACGTGTATGTCCGTTAGTATAAAGGGTATATATGCTCTAGTTTTTGAATGGCAGGAACACCAATATCCCAAAAATATGACAAAAGATATTTGCATATCATTTACGATAGTTCGAAGATATATTTGTCATTTTTCCTAACATTATATATGAATACACTCACAAGTGCTAAGGCAAAATTCATTGTTACAGAGTAAACAAATGGTATGTATAAATTAGGGTTGCATACTACTTCAACATATATAAAATGTTACAAAAAATATAGAATATGAGCATCTAACATGTACACATGTTTTTTATAGTGAATAGTGAAAGTGTTAGATAAATTCTAGACTATTCTCTCCCAAATATAT
>JAJOOH010010988.1:0-15118 GCA_029582605.1 Solanum gracilifrons | reverse complement strand
AAAAAACGACCCTGACTTAAAGATGACGAAGTGCCATCTACTACTGGACTGACGGACCGTCGTTTGATATCACCCGTCGACTGGATCGTGGTTCATGCTCTGCCCGACAGGGTTTCACTAAAACGAGCATAAATTTTTACTCAAAGCTTGGATTTTAGAAAACTCGGTGGCGTTGGAAAGAAGGGAAAAAAGATTCAATTATCTTTAATTTGATAGGTCATGGGCCACCTAATTCATTTTTGCTAAAAGATATGGCCGTTTGAAGTTGACCTAAAAGCCCTTTTCCTCTAAATAGCTGCTGACCCTCACCTACGGCCGAACCTACGGTCCAACCACGGACCATACTGGTCGGCCGTGGGTGGGATAGAGACCCCTAAGTCTGGACCCCAACAAGCAACGACGGGAGCCCACCTACGGTCTGTGGGTCCATCGACGAACCGTCATACGCTACTGAGACTTTACACTGATTGAAAACATAACTCACCAACCACGACGCCCACCTACGGACCGTCGTCGAACCTACGACCCATGGGTGGTGTAGTCATTGCTGGCACCAGACTTCCTAAAAATCTGAAATTTTCATCTTTTTAATCTGAGGTGTTACATTTACTATTTAATAATTTCTAATTATAAATGTTTAATTACAGGTTTTAACATATTAGGATTAAATTCTATTATTATTTTTATAATCAATTATGTAAGAGAACAAAATAGGAGGTGTGCGTTTTTTTGTGCAGTTTGAGGGATCCGGCTCTCCTCCATTACCCCTTCCCTCCATTTCGTCAAGTGCATATCTAGATGAGAGACATGTGTCTTATTTAAAGTTTAAAGATCAAGATTATATTATATTAACAAATATCATAATCATAGTTAAGTCAACTAATTTTAGAAAACTACTCTCAAATTTGGTAAGAATTACTATATATTCCATTCAAATTTGATATTTATTAATATCATTAATTTCGTCTTATATTTCACATTTAAACTGTATGATATATAAGGTGAGAATCGACTAAACAATTTTCTGTCCTAGTAAACTTTGTTCTTGAAATATTATACTATGTTGAGAAACAAAAATAAAGGTGAAGAATTATCAATATTGAAAAAAATCATAAAATAAAAGAACATGAAATAAAAAGAAAAAATAAAAAGACGAAAGATTTTTAGAAATAAACGTGAAATACCAAAATTATTCTAAGGAGAAAAAGTGGCTACTGTGTTCGAAGGGGAAAAATATATGTTTTTTTTAAATATTCTTTTATCTTTTTTTATTTTTTGAAATAAAAGAAAACATTGTTTTTAATGATATAAGATGAAATTAGTGATATTAATAAATATCAAATTTTGTATGGAATATAGTGTAGTTCTTACCAAATTTGGAGAGTAGTTTTCTAAAATTAGTTGACTTAATTATGGTTATGATATTAGTTAATAAAATATAATCTTAACCTTTAAACTTTAAATAAAACACATGTCTTTCATCTAGACATGCACAAATGCACTTGACGAAATGGAGGGGAGCCGGATTCCAGTTGGAGATATTGAGTAAATTTTTACTACAGTTTAGAAATTTAATTAATTACACATATCTCTCAAAAAGGTAAGAATCAGTCAACCTCTTTTCACATCATTATTTCAAAGTCTTCTCTAAATAAAAAACACACACAACACTCTCTCCTTAGATTTCTTTGAAAGACTTTCAAGAATTAGTTTGTTTCATTCAACATTCTTTCACATTTCATTCATACTTCTTTTTTATTTCAATTTAATTTTTTTTTATCTTTTTCATGTTACGCCTCAAGCCTATATCTTGGAGTGTCCGACTCTCGAGAACCATTTCTGATCTCCAAGTGAACTCTTGACCTAGCTGACTAGTTAGGGAAGGCTAACTCGAGTAGATATCAGTTTTAAAAAAAGAATTAAATCATTTGTCTCAAAATACTTGAATCAAAATTGTTTGAAGATACTCTAAAAGCGATAATAGTTTGTAAAACAATTCAAAAGAAATACTGAAAGAAACTCAACACTAACTATTTATGTAACCTCTATAGTTCAACATGGATGTTGGGACAAGACCCATGACACCTCAAACTATTAAATTGAAAATAAAAGTGGAGTCCTCCGGAATTCAAGAAAGGCTCACCAAAACTAGCAAGAAGTGCAAAGTGATATCAACGGAGCACCTGTTGATGATCTTGAACACATGTATGCATCATAAAAAGATGTAGATCGAATGACATCAATACAACGAATATATGAGTATGTAATATTGCTGAGGAAAATAAATAACTGAATTGAAGAAGCTGAAGTAAGGTGCTCAGTTGAATGTAAAGCATAAGTACAGATAAAAATCATTTAAAATGTTTACGAATAAATATTCTAACTCGATGAACTGTGTATATATATATGATATTGAAATACTCTTTACTCTATCTGGGAGATTCTCTAACTGAAAACCATCAGTATGAGCTTCATGATGATACAACATGTAACATCTCGCTAAGTGAAAGAGATAGAATTAGAAAGAGTCATTTTTTGGAAAGAATGAAAAATCTCGAAAAATGGGTTTTTGGTCAACTTCAAACAACCATAACTCCTAGACCAGGATGAGTTAGGTATGCTACAAGATACCGTTGGAAAGATCTTTGAATTATATTTCCAACGCCGCCAAGTTTGCACGATTTCAAGTTTGTATGCGGGAGATATGCCCATTTGAAGTTGGGTTGTCTAGATAAGGAAAGTCAAAACCGGATTTTAGAGGGGTATTGTGGTCTTTTCACTACCCAATTAATTAAATTCATTTTTTGTAATGAAGTTGGGGTCTCTACTGATGGAATTCAGTTTACGCTTTTGAAAATTGAGTTAGGGTTTTGAGAGAAGAGAAAAGAGAAAACGAAGAAAGGAATTGCCAAGTTCTTGAAGGATTGCTTGTGGATTTCGTCAAGGGGTGATCCCTACGAGGTATGTAAGACTTTCATAGCATTGGGTTTGTTCACCCACACGCCAAACATGTTTATTTCAACAAGAATTCGTCCTAAAAAGGGTTGATAGTTTGATGTTCTTGATATGTGTTCTTGAATTTGCTTTTGTTCTTGATTTGGGCTGAATTGAGGAGTTCTTGAGATTATTGCGTCGAATTATAGAGTTGTTTTGAGTTAGGTTCTTGTGTACATTTACTAGGTATCTGAATCTAAAGAGAATTTGGGAAAAAGAACCGAATTTAGGCAAATTGGGTTGGAAAACGAAGAAGGAAAAAGTGGGGAAGGTCCGCGGACCTGTTCCTCAGGAAGGAAAAATTCTTCTTCGCGTCGCGGAGCGGTCATGGACTGTTCTGCCTCAAAATTTATTTCGCAACCAAATATTTAAATGCATCTCCGCGTCGCGGACTTGCTTCCAGACAGTGATTTCTTGATCGTTTCTCACGTTTAACTATCTAAAAACACTCCTAAACATCATGAGATCCTTCCTATCACAAATCACAATCCTTGAATCCATAAATTCAAATTCAAGGAAAGTTAAGAGCCAAGTCTAGAGAGTTCTTAGAGTCATTTCAAAGGTCTTTTGCAAACGTTTTAACTTTGTTTTAAGACTTGAGTTTTGAGTTAAGTGAGAGTAACAAATGAAGTTCATTTCTTCAAAAAGAGTATATGGGAACTAAGTATTTCCAAAGAGTAAATGTTTTCACATTTAAACAAGAGAGGAAACACCGATTTCCAAGAGAGACTTTGAGCTAGTTTTTGAGTAATTATCTCAAACTACAGAAAGAGTTTTGTTTTTAAACATATGAGCTGAGTATATTTTGGGAGTAGTATTGAGCACTGATATGGGGACGAGTTTACAATAATTCAAGTCTCCATAAACCATGTAGTCATCATGGGTGAAAAGGGTCATACTTTTTAGATGATTCCTTAGTATTTTTTAGCATAGACTAGTGGATCCACTTAGTTGAGGCGTTTATATCATGACAAGTTATAGGACAGTTCTGGCAGCATGGGCGAGACGCTGTATCATCGCATTAGCTCATAGTGATGGTTGTCAGTTAGAGAAACTCCCACAAAATTATATTACTTTATTATATGAGTAAATTGAGTTGTTATTACTGTTTAAATGCTTTATATAAACTGCACCCTTACTGTTGTTTTATTTTGCATTTGAGTTGAGTATCCATGAGTTGAGTAAAGCTAAGGTAAGTGTTCTTTTCAGATTCCTTTCAAGCTTATATCATGTTTAGTTTTCCCCTCGCATGCTCGCACATTCAATGTACTGATGCCATTTGGCATGCATCATTTCATGATGCAGATACATGTAACCAAGATCAGCATCCAGTGCCTCGTTGATCCAGTTGAGCACTCATAGTCAGTTGGTGTGCCTCCTTGATTTCAGAGGACCCATTTTTACTGCCTTATATTTATTTCATTAGGATGTCGTGGGTCTTGTCTCAACGTCCATCTCAGTTGTTAGAGGCTTTATAGACAGTCAGATGTTAGTTCTTTAGTCTTTTCATTTTCATTCTATTATGTTGAGACTTGAGTTGCCACTTTGGCCAGTGAATGCTATTTTATTACATTCTTAGTTATCTTTGAGTTTCAGTTTAGTTTTAAAGGTACAATATGTTGAGTAAAGTCTTCCGCTGTGTAGTAATCCAGGTCAAGGGTTTGCTTGGGGCCAACAATGGTTTTCGAGTGCCAGTCCCGCCCAGGGTCTAGACTCGGGGCGTGACACAACATCTCGGCCACGCTGCTAGAATAGTCATATACCTTGTCGGGGTATAGAACATACTCTACTCATGGATTCATATAATTGGCCTAAATGCCGGTATGATCGTATCCCACAATGGCTACGTGGTTTATGAGGAATGTGAGTTGTCTGAACTCTTTCCCATATTGATGCTCAATACTACTGCCAAAAGATATATATAACTCAATGCTCAATGTGAAAATACTCTCCGGTTGAGATAATTTCTCAAAAGAACATCTTTAAGAGTTAACTTTTCTCAAAATAATACTATTTCTCTATGTAAAAATGATACATTTGAGCATAAATGGTTTAAAACGATACATTGAACGGAATCATTTAGTCATAACTTATTCTTTTCATAAAACATGCATAGATTCATAGTCATACTTCATAAGTTCATAAGTATAATTCATATTCATAAAATAGGCATATACATGTGTTCATGTGAAAATAATGAAAATTATGTAATTGTATCAAATAATGCCTAATAAGATTGAATACAAAGTAATTGAATCAGAATAAATTGAACTCATAGAGAATCACATCAAACCGTAAGAGAATCAGGTAAAATTAAGTTGAAAATTGAGTTTTCTTTTGGAACCCAATAGATGAAAGGGATACATTGGTCAATTTTCACATACCTTAGCAACTAAAGCTCAAAAACAATGGAGAAAGAAACCTTGAAGCTCTTGAAATCCTAGTTATCTTCACCTTGGAGCTTGAGAGAGAATTGGAGAAAAAACCCATGAGAGAATTTGTGAGTTTTGAGTGAATGAGAGGGAATAAGTTAGGTTTTGAAGAGTAAAAAGAGGTTACAAGGGTAGTTATAGAGTCAAAACGACATAGTTTATCGTCAAAATGACATTGTTTATAGAGTCAAAACGACATAGTTTAATTAAGAACTACCAGAAGACCTTATGGGTTGGACCTACGGTCCGTAATACATTATGTGGACCGTATTGGTCAACCGTAGAACCAACAACTAGAACCCAAAATCCAGCCAACTTCCACGAAACCTTCCTAAGGAACATCATACTTTCTACGGCTCATAGAGCCAATCCGTAGATCCCAGTACAAGTGTAATAACCGGGTTCCGTCGTTATAGAAAAGCCAACGGGGAAAAAATTTGGGTCAGAAAACTTTTTCGCAGTAACTTGAAATTTCCCAACTTAGTCCAGATTTGGACGAAATCGAAGTCTTTTTGGTGTAGGGAAATTTGGTAACAATTGGGTGACATATATATGATTTTGATTACATGAGTAGTTAGATAAATCGTTAAGAAATCCGTATGACTTTACGGAATTGAATTCGGGTGAGTAGAACTCCCGAAATCGATCTTAGCGTGAACGGAATTTTTTGAGCGTCGTTGGTTAAAGGTGTGTTGTGAAATGGGAGTCTTGGAATTATTAAAATAGCTCACTGTTTCGTGCAAGCCGCTTTGGCGGTGTCGCTGTAGCGAGGTGAGGGCCGTTGTGGCGGGCCAGACGCTACTTAAAGTCATAAATAAACCCTAAAATGACTTTATTCTGCACTTTTCAACTTTGAGAGATAGGAGACAACCCCATACAAGTTCTTGACCATTTTTCACCATTGTTGAGGCTAAAGGTAAGATTTTAACTCCCCGAATTCATTTTTTTGATCTGTAGAACGTAATCTAATGGGTAAATATCGATGGGGGAGAGTTTTGATCTATAATATATGGTGGAAACAACCCTAATTGGGATAATGAGTTTGATCTAGGGTTCATAGAATCGTTAGTAATCTGGGTAATTAGTGATGGTTTATTGATTCTCGTGTTATTATGATTGTTTGTAGACCAAGAACAAGTGGAACAAATCCGAAAAGGGAAGGATCAAGTTTCTTAGGGTTTCAAACCTTGTTTTAAGGTAGGTGATGGTTGTGATTCTATGATTGTGTGATGTATGTTTGTTCTTGCTTCATTATGATACATGTATGTATAAGAATGTTGCATTATTGATCACACTTGTTGTAAATGAGATAGATGAATAACTATATGCCATGAATCACTTCTTGATAGTATGATTATTGAGAATGTACTTGTGATTATGGTGTATTAATTAGATCGGATACCGCATTCTGGTATACTAATTGGGATCGGTTACAAAGTTCTGGTATAATTATTGGATCGGTTGCCACGTTTCGGCATAATCATTGGATCGGATACCACGTTCCGATATGCTAAATGTTTGGGTTTGGGCCCCATGAGAGGACCAATGACTTGTCATAATTGTGCATCTTAAAAAATGTGAAGTTGTTCATTGTTCATAAATGTTGATAATATTGTATATGTTCGATATGTGCATATGTTTATAATATTATATTGACTTGCTTATGTTACACTTAGTGGGATAGCTGCGTGATCCTACCAGTACATTGTGGTTGTGTACTGATACTGCATTTGCTCTTATTTTTGTTGAGTAAAGGGCATTTTCCAACGACTATTGACAGACCTCGCTTAGAAGATTAGTGATCGTTAAAATTCAAGGGTGAGCCAATTCTTTCGGGCTGCCATGAGTTCTCTTTCGTCTATGTCCACCATTTTGGACTTAGACTTTTCTAGTTAGTTATTAGCTCATTAGTTTTGGGTTGTATCCCCTCTTGTTTAGACTTGTTAAACTTTAAATGTTTTGGTACATTGACTTTCAGGTTCTAGGTTATTTCTTCTGCATTGTTTATTTCGTTGTTAGACTTTTGTTGGAGTTTATGGGAACTTCAGTTTTTAGATATTATTCTTGTTTTCGTATTCTTAAATGCTTTAGTTTTTTGTTTAGTTGCTTGGTTTGGGTTGTAGTAGTGGTTCTCCCACCAAAGGGTTAGTGTGGGTGCTAATCACGATGGTCTGAATCATGACAAAGTTGGTATCAAAGCCTAGGTTCGTTGATCTCTATATACCGAAACAAGTCTAGTAGAGTCTTGCGGAACGGTACAGAGACACCTTTACTTTTCTTTGAGAGGCTATAGGACTTTAGGAAATCTTTATGTTTTCTCTTGTCTCCTTTAGTGCTATGACTTGATTCTAATTGATATCTGGAGATTCAAATTGGTATCTAACCTCCTTCACTCTTCTGTCTGCAGATGGTTAATACTAGATTCAGCGGCGTCAGATCCATAGCTCCCGTCAATGCTCCAGCTGAGGAATCTGCAGCCAGAGGTCCTGTTGAGAATTCTCCTGTGAATAAGAACCCTCCTGCGCATTATGAGGAGATAGAGGAGAATGTTGATGTTTAGAATATTAAGGATGTGGGACAAGAGAAAGAGGAACAAGCTGAGACTACCGATGTTCCTGCCATAGACCTAGTGTTAGCTCGACAAATGATATCATTCTTGAAAGGGTTGGTTGGTCCTGGATGCTTCTTTCTGTTCAAGCAACTCAAGCTCCCGCTAATCCCCTTGTTGCAGCACTGCTCCCAAGACGGGTGGAACGGGAGGTAACGATGCTTTCTTTCGTCCTTTGTTGGGTTTTGTTATGACTGATAATAAGCATGAAATGTTGACTAAGTTTTTGAACCTAAAGCCTCTTGTGTTTCTTGGTTCTGAGAATGAGGACGCTTATGAGGTCATCTTAGATTGCTATGAGAGGCTTCATAAGTTAGGAATTGTCCATCAACATGAGTTGAGTTTGTGTCCTTTCAACTTCAAGGTGAAGCTAAGCAGTGGTGCAGAGCTTATATGGAATGTAGATCTTCTACCTTACCTCCACTTACTTGGACCCAATTTCATGCTCTATTTTTGGAGAAATATGTGCCTAGGACTTTGAGGGATCGAAAGAAGGATGAGTTCATGGCTTTGGAGCAAGGTGGTATGACTGTGGCTGCTTATGAGGCCAAGTTCCATGCTTTGTTTAGATATGCTACTCAATTGGTGACTACTGAGGAAGAGAGAATCCGGTTATTTATTAGGGGACTAAATTATGAGTTGCAAGTATTATCTGTTCATATGACTTTTGCAGGGAGGAGCTTCAATGAGGTAACAAACTATGTTAAGAAAGTGGAGAGGGTGAGGCGAGATGGTCATGCTAAGACATTAGCAAAAAGGGACAAGAATTCAGGCAACTTTCAAGGTTCTTATTCCAGAGGTTCAGGGAGGCCAATGCTTGCAGCCAAGACAATTCAGTCCGCTATGCCCGCCTCTACAAATAATTACTCAGGAAATTCACCTCATAATTTGATTCAGGATAGCCAAGGAGTCGCACCTTCAGCGGGCAGCATGCCATCTTTTGATCGTACATGCTACAACTGTGGTGAACCTGGGCATACGAGGAGAGATTATCCCTACCCACGTGTTAGATTCCGCACAGCAGCAGTGTAAAGCAGTGGTACCCGCGGGGAATGGTAATAATGGTAGACGACGTCTACAAGGTAGGTGAGAAGGTAATCAACGAGGTCGTAGAGGTAGAGAAAATGGTAATGCAGGTAGCAGTAACGTGCAACCAAAGAAGTGGCTCGTCAAGATGATAGGGCTCAATGTTATGCCTTTCCGGGCAAGAATGAGGCATATGCATCTGACGCGGTGATCACAGGTACTATTCTTGTCTATGACCGGATGGCTAATGTGTTATTTGATCCGGGTTCTACTTATTCATGTGTATCCGTGAGATTTTCGTCAAAGTTTGATATTATTTGTGATATACTTGATGTCCCTATCCATGTTTCTACCCCAGTTAGAGAGTTAGTCATAGTCACCCATGTCTATCGTGCTTGTCTTATTTTGTTTATGGGTTTTCAGACCTGGGCTGATTTGGTGATTTTTTATATGACTGATTTTGATATAATCTTAGGCATGAATTGGTTGTTCCCCTATTATGATATGCTTAATTGTAATACTAAGTCTGTAACTCTAGAAATTTCGGGAAGAGAAAAATTAGAGTGTGAAGGGGTGTACAAGCCTAAACAAGCTAATATCATATCCTCCATTCAGGCTAGAAAATTGGTAGAGTAGGGGTGTTTGGCTTATTTGGATCATATTAGGGATGTTGAGATTGAGGCTCCATCCGTTGAGTCTATTCCTATGGTGTCAGAATTTAGAGAAGTGTTTCCTAATGACTTGCCTGGTATGCCTTCAAATAGGGATATAGACTTCGTCATTGATTTAGAACCTGGTACTCGTCCCATTTATATCCCTCCATATAGCATGGCTTCAGCAGAATTAAGAGAGCTTAAGGCTCAAATCCAAGAGCTTCTTGATAAAGGATTTATTCGTCCTAGTGCTTCCCCATGGGGTGCTCCAATTTTGTTTGTTAAAAGAAAGGTAGTATGAGAATGTGTATAGATTACCAGCAATTGAGTAGGGTCAGTATTCAAAACAAATATCATCTTCTTCGAATAGATGATCTTTTTGACCAATTGCAAGGGGCGTTAGTTTTATCTAAGATTGATCTAAGGTTTGGCTACCATCAGTTGAAAATTAGGCCAGAGGATGTGCCCAAGATGGCGTTTAGAACTCGCTATTGGCACTATGAGTTTTTGGTTATGTTTTTTGGTTTGACCAATGCGCCTGCAACTTTCATGAGTTTGATGAATGAGGTGTTCAAACCATTTCTTGATTCTTTTGTTATAGTTTTTATTGATGATATTTTGGTCTATTCGAAAAGTGAGGAAGAGCATGCCGACCATCTTCGCATTGTTTTGGGTGTTCTTGGGAAACAAAGGTTTGTAAGCGAAATTTTCTAAGTGTGAATTTTGGTTGACTTCGGTTGCATTTTTGGGACATGTAGTTTCAAAAGAAGAAGTAATGGTAGATCCTCAAAAGATTGAGGCGGTTAAGAATTGGGTTCGACCTAGTTCTGTGACTGAAGTTAGGAGTTTTGTGGGGCTCGCTAGCTATTATCGTCGATTTGTGAAGCACTTTGCTTCTATTGCCACTCACTTGACTAATTTGACCAAAAAGGAGATACCATTTGAATGGACGGAAAAATGTGAGGAGAGCTTTCAAAAGCTCAAGACTCTCTTGACCACCGCACCTATTCTAGCATTACCTGTTGAAGGTAAAGATTTTATTATTTATTGTGATGCTTCACATTCTGGTTTGGGTGCTGTGTTGATGCATGATAAGAATGTTATCATGCATGATAAGTGTGAAGTGTTTACTGATCATCGTAGTTTGCAGCATGTGTTCACTCAAAAGAATCTGAATTTGAGACAACGAAGGTGGATGAAGTTACTTAAAGATTATGATGTCACCATTCAATACCATCTGGGTAAGGCTAATGTAGTAGCAGACGCTTTGAGTCGAAAAACGGTGAGTATGGGTAGTTTAGCTTGCTTGAGTGTATCCAAGCGACCTTTGGCTAAGGAAATTCAGACCTTAGAATCTAAGTTCATGCAGTTGGGCATCTTAGAAAGAGGTGGATTGTTAACTAGTATTGAAGTAAGGCCACTTTCATCGAAGAGATCAAGGCCAAGCAATATAAGGATGAGAATTTGGAGGAGCTTAGAAAGAAGACTGCTATTGGTAAGGCACAAGAGACCACTCTTGATGAGGAAGGTGTGCTCGCTTTTAAAGAGAGGATTTGTGTTCCTCGAATTGACGATTTGATTCAAATGTTGATAATAGAGTCCCTTGGTTTGCGATATTCTATTCATCCGAGTGTGACCAAGATGTACCGAGATTTGAAGCGAATTTATAGGTGGCCAGGATTTAAGAAGGATATAGTGGAGTTTGTGGCTAAGTGTCAAAATTGCCAACAAGTGAAATATGAACATCAAAGGCCTGCATGTTTGCTTTAAAGAATGCCAATTCCGGAATGGAAGTGGGAAATGATAGCCATGGATTTTGTGGTTGGTCGTCCCAAGACTTTATGGAAGTTTGATTCTATTTGGGTAGTGGTTGATAGATTGACTAAGTCATCCCATTTTATTCCGGTAAGAATAAATTATAATGCTGAACAATTGGCTAAAGTTTATATGAAAAAGATAGTGAGGTTGCATGGGTGCCCTTCTCTATCATCTCAGACCGTGGTACCTAATTCACATCTAAGATTTGGAGAAAATTGCATGATGAATTGGGCACACAACTCACTTTTAGTACAACCTTCCATCCACAGACAGACGGGCGGACAGTCAAAGAGGACTATTCAAGTGTTAGAAGACATGTTAAGGGCATGTGTGATTGACTTTGGAGGGCATTGAGATAAGTTCCTACCTTTGTGTGAATTTTCCTATAATAATAGTTATCACTCCAGCATAGATATGGCACCATTTGAGGCACTCTATGGGAGGGGATGTAGATCACCCATAGGATGGTTTGAAACTGGAGATGTGAAACCATTGGGGGTCGATTTAGTGAAGGATGCCCAAGATAAGGTGAGAAGTATTCAAGCTAAGCTTCTAGCAGCCAAAGTAAACAGAAGAGTATGTGGATCATAAGGTGAGAGACATAACGTTTCAAATCGGTGAAAATGTTTTTCTTAAGGTATCACCCATGAAAGGGGTGATGAGATTCGGCAAGAAAGGTAAGCTAAGTTTGCGATACATTGGTCTATTTGAGGTTCTTGAATGTGTGGGCCGGTAGTGTATAGATTGGCTTTACCTCATAATCTATCGGGTGTTCATTCGCTATTTCATATGTCCATGTTAAAGAGATATCATAGTTATGGGGATTATATCATTAAGTGAGACTCAATTGTGTTAGACAAGGACCTCCAATATGAGGAGGAATCGATTACAATTCTTGATCGTGATGTGCGCAAGTTGAGGACAAATGAGATTAAGCTCGTGACAGTTCAATGAAAGCATCATCAAGTTGAGGAAGCTACTTGGGAGACCGAGAGGGGCATGCGAGATAAGTATCCCAAATTGTTCGTCGATTCAGGTACTACTTCATTCCTTTCTTAGCCTATTTTTCCACAGTTTGTCACTCGGGGATAAGTGATGGGTAAATTGGTATCTATTGTAACGACCGGGTTCCGTCGATATTATAAGTAAACGGGGAAAAATTTTGGATCGAAAAACTTTTTTGTAGTAACTTGAAATTTCCCAGCCTAGTCCAGATTTGGATGAAATCGGAGTCTTTGAGGTGTAGGGAAATCTGGTAACAATCGGTTGACTTATTTATGATTTTGATTACATGAGTAGTTAGATAAGTCGTTAAGGAATCCGTACGACTTTACAGAATTGAATTCAGGTGAGTAGAACTCCCGAAATTGATCTTTGCGTGAACGATATTTTCTAAGCGTCGTTGGTTAAATGTTGTGAAATGGGGGGTCTTGAAATTATTAAAATAGCTCACTGCTTTGTGCAAGCCGCTTTGGCAGTGGTTTTGGTCGCTCTGGCGGTGCCGCTGTAGCGGGGTGAGGGCCGCTGTGGCGGGCCAGACGCGACTTAAAGTCGTAAATAAACCCCGAAATGACTTTATTATGCACTTTTCGACTTTGAGAGCTAGGAGACGACCCCATACGAGTTCTTGACCATTTTTCACCATTTTTGAGGCTAAAGGTAAGATTTTAACTCCCCGAATCCATTTTTTTGATCTGTAGAACGTAATCTAATGGGTAAATATCGATGGGGGAGGGTTTTGATCTATAATCTATGGTGGACACAACCCTAATTAGGATAATTGAGATCATGGGTTTGATCTAGGATTCATAGAATTGTTAGTAATCCGGGTAATTAGTGATGGTTTATTGATTCCCGTGTTATTATGATTGTTTGTAGACCAAGAACAAGCGGAATGAATCCGGAAAGGGAAGGATCAAGTTTCTTAGGGTTTCAAAGCTTGTTTTGAGGTAGGTGATGGTTGTGATTCTATGATTGTGTGATGTATGTTTGTTCTTGCTTCATTATGATACATGTATGTATAGAAATGTTGCATTATTGATCACACTTGTTGTAAATGAGATAGATGAATAACTATATGCCATGAATAACTTCTTGATGGTATGATTATTGAGAATGTACTTGTGATTGTGATTGTGATAGTGGTGTGTTGATTGGATCGGATTTCGCGTTCCGGTATACTAATTGGGATCGGTTGCCACGTTCTGACATAATTATGGAATTGACTACCACGTTCCGGCATAATCATTGGATCATGTACCACGTTTTGGTATGCTAACTTTTTTGGTTTGGGTCCCATGAGAGGACCAATGACTTGTCATAATTGTGCATCTTAAAAAATGTGAAGTTGTTCGTTGTTCATAAATGTTGATAATATTGTATATGTTCGATATGTGCATGTGTTTATAATGTTGTATTGACTTGCTTATGTTACACTTAGTGGGATAGCCGCGTGATCCTACCAGTACACTGTGGTTTTGTACTGATACTGCAGTTGCTCTTATTTTTGTTGAGTATAGGGCATTTTTCAGCGGCTATTGACAGACCTTGCTTAGACGATCAATGATAGTTCGAATTCAAGGGTGAGCCAATTTTTCCGGGCTGCCATGAGTTCTCTTTCGTCTATGTCCACCATTTTGGACTTAGACTTTTCTAGTTAGTTATTAGGTCATTAGTTTTGGGTTGTATCCCCTCTTGTTTAGACTTGTTGAACTTTAGATGTTTTGGTACATTGACTTTCAGGTTCTAAGTTATTTCTTCCGCATTGTTTAGTTCGTTGTTACACTTTTGTTGGAGTTTATGGGAACTTCAGTTTTTAGATATTATTCCTGTTTTCGTATATTTAAATGCTTTAGTTTTTGGTTCAGTTGCTTTGTTTGGGTGGTAGTAGTGGTTCTCCCACTGGAGGGTTAGTGTTGGTGCCAATCACGATGGTCTGGGTCGTGACAACAAGTCCAAAAATTCACCGAGTTTGAATCACTTCTATGGCCCATAACAATTCCTACAATTCATCCTATTATTACATTAATCTAGGCATTGTAACTTTTTCCTTAAGTTTGTTAATTCTATGAGTATAATAATATTTTTTATGATTTTTTAACAAAATTTAATATTAGTTTTATGACTTTTATTTCAATATAATATGCATTAAGCATGTGTATATGTAAAAATGCATATTTTTTTGTCTTTCTCCACTCTCTTACTCCCTCAGTTTCATATTATTTGACAATTTTTGACATGACAACTTTTTTTAAAAATAATTAGAGGTGTATTTTACTAACCTAACATTGTTAATAATGCTTCAAAACTTTAAATGTGACTACTACTACTTTATGCAGTTATTTAATTAGAAGGGTAAAGATAAAAAAATATTAAAAATTCTTTTGATTTCATAAAGTGACAAGTAAATTAAAATACAATTTTTGGAATGAGAGTCAAGTAATATAAACGGCGGATATATTCTCTATTGTTTACATATATAAATAAGTTTTGATTGACAATAATAGAGTATTGCATAAATTATATTTTAATTATCATAAAGGGGAAAGCTCGATTATTGTTCAAAGTTTGGGGGGGGGGGGGGGGGG